>CAEGAF010170358.1:0-24613 GCA_903067075.1 Micropoecilia bifurca
AAACACACACACACACACACACACACACACACACACACACACACACACACACACACACACACACACACACACACACGAGACACAGCATGGTCAAACAAAAAAATCCTCCTTCTGTTATGTGCAGATATTGCCAGTTTCAGGGTATTTCTTCCTATTCAGTTCCCAGAACCAGCAAGTGCTAAAAACATTAATCTGTGGTCATTTTAGTCCTTTAAACACTTCTTAAAGATATTTTTACGTGTTTTCCATCCACATAGTGCCATTTATGCAACAATCATGTCACTATTTTACTCCCATGTTGTTATAAAAATGTTGTATTTGTCAAATATGACTTAAAATAAGTTTGGCTTCATAATTGAAGGCCTCTGTATCATTAAGAAACTCCTGCTCTTTCTGAAACAGCATTTTTTTTACCAGCATTTCACTGAGACGTACATTGTATAACGAGCTCTGCTGTTGTGTGGTACCAACAGGTGTTTGCTAATTGCTGCTGGCTAGTCTGAAGGAGCTGAGTGGGGGAGGCGCAGGGGTCGGTAAATTACACACACTGCCCCTGATTTTATGTTACCTTTGTAAGAAAATGTCTTTCTATTCACTTCACAAATATGCACGACTCTGTATTGGTCCAATAAAATATAAGTATGTGGTTGTTTTTGTTGTTTTTTAGATTCCCTGAATATAAACAAATATGTGATCCAGCTGTTGTCCGTCTAGTTTCACCTCCCACATATCAGATTACACTGACACTCGCAGTGCTTCACACACAGAGGTTCCACATGAAGCTGATGGGGTAATGATCGGAACAGCAGAAAATGAAATCTGTGGTCTTCTAAAACAACCATGAATATTTTTTCCTTTCTTGAAAAACAGAGACATTTTCTTTTAATTCACAATCAGGTTTTTTTGTGCTATTATTATTAGTTTTATTGTTTTTTTATCTGAGTCCTCAGGACCAAAACTGAAAAGCAAAGGAATTTTTTCATATTTTAAGTCTCTTAAGTCAGATATAATGGTTAATTCTCTCATATTAGATATAATGAGCTTACTTTTGCCTAATTAGCAATAAAAGCCTGCTTAATTTTGTTTTGCACTTCCGTTTCTTCATATTTTCAGCAGATTACTGGCCCAAAAAAATCCCTTCCCTTTCTTTAAAATGCAAATTACTGTAACAACAGCTCATCTGGCAGCCTTATTTAACTTAACTAATGCAGAACAGAGTCCACATCTTCCTCAGAATCATTTTTTGTCCATCACGTTCTGAGTGGGACACAGGTGTGACCAGGGCCCCCCCCCCTCTCAATCAGAGGGGCTTAGGCGCGTGCCGAGGGAGGGCTCTACCCTTTCAGCAGCCCACCCCCTCCGAGAAATCCCTATTCACTCCACCAGATGGTGGCTGGGTCTGAGTTTTAATGAATGTTATCCTCCGTGACCCTGTGGACGCCGCAGAACAGCGGTGCCCCCCTCTCAGCACGTCTCACTGCAGTTTGCCACCCCACGCTGACGGAGAACAATATCAGAAAGCAAACTGAAGGAGGGATGCTGGAGGAAATGCAAAAGAAAAATTAAAATAAAAATACCCTGCTTCCCTGCAAGAATAGACAGATTTGTTCTCTAAAATGACATATTGGAGATTTTTACTTCTTTACTTTCATACAAAGTGATATTTCATTTCAATAAAATGAAAAGGAAACCAGGTTCCAGCTTTGACGTTTGGAGGCAGAGCATTTTAAAACCTTGTCATCTTGCAGTAAGTCAGTCAGTAACACATGTGAGTCATCGCCATGACTGCTCACACCTCCTGCCAGCTATGTGTGAGGCTGAGAGTCAAAGTGAGAACCACAGCGCAAGACTATATTAAAAACTCATCGGTTTGTTAAACTAAATTCCTCTTCTTTGTGTTCGCTCCCAATAGATCAGTCAGAGTCCTCAGTCGCAGTTGGATTTCCTCCAGCCTGACGCATATGTTTTCATTGCCTGGAAATAAATTGGTTGTGTAGGAGCTGCCCTTGCCCACTGACCCTTGTCTGTCTCTACGTGAATCGCCTTGGCGGCGTGTTAAACGAGCCGTGGCTGTGTTGGTGTTTCCTCCTCTGCTCTAATCCGCCGTCTGACAGAGACCTGTCACACACCAGCTGACTGAGGGAGAGGCCAGAGTCTCACTAATTGATCCCTCGTCCACAGAGGCGCTTCGACATGAAGGTGAAGCCTGAGATGTGCAAAGTACCAGTCCGGTCACGTGACTGGCATGAAGCCAATCAAAATGTATTGGTTTGGAGCGAGCAGCGCCGGAGGGGATGTTGACAGTGCGAGACAAAGGGAAAAAATTGTTTCTGGAGAACATAGTAAGGAAACAGTTAAATGAATTCAGTGCTTGGTTGCTTTGCTGATTGTGTTTTATTACTTTATGCACTTTAAGGTCCTTAATATTACACAAATATATATCAGAATATTTTAACTTAGAAATAATCTATTGAAAAACAATTTTTAAAAAATCTTTGCATATATTGTATTAGATTTAGGTCAAGGCTTTTCTAACATAAAAACGATTTGATCTAAATTCTAAAAAAAAAACTCAGCTTTTTTAATTTTTTCACACTTCAACACCTGACAAAAAAAAAACCTTTGTTCATATTTCTTTAAACAAACAAGCAACAGTCCATAATGTAGCTTATACTGTGGATCATTATGATTCATCATTCTGCAATACTACAGATAAAGTGATGAGTTTTGAAGGTCTATGAAACTTGTTTTAGTTTTTCTTGACTGCTTTGACCTGCTTAAAGAAACTGGATGAACTCAGTCGTCATTATCTCAGCAGAGCAGAGCACGTCTCTTGTAAATGTATGAATATTTCTTACTGGTTTGACACATTTTCCCGACTTTTTCACAGAACAGTTAACACCAACGATAATACGGCGATTCAAACTCCATTGTTGTAGCTATGGTAACTAAACAGAAATCCCTTGTTCCCAACCATCTGATTCTACCTACATCAGTTTGAATCTACTGAAGCTTTGCTTCACAAAGAGTATCGCTGGGGAAAAGGTATTTTACCCTAACATGTTCAATTTGTTCTTTTATTTCTTATCTGATTTTATTTTGGTTTACATTCAAAGTATTTTCTGTAATATTTACAAGGATTCCTGCTTTAACTCGGTCACAGTGTGAAAAATATGCAATCAAAATTTGCATCAAAGCCTTTCTGATTCTGGGTCAGACAGTTTGTAAGAAGGACAATTTGACAAAACCTATGAAGAAAGATTAAAAATATTGCACTAGCATGAAATCTATGTGGGCCACAGAGACAAGCAGATGCTGTATTTTGTTCATTATGTGAGGATTAATTGGAAGAGTTTATGCTGTTACGTTCAAGATGTTCTGTTTGAAGACAATATTTGTTTTTGTTTCATATTTTAAATGTTTTGGCATGGTTGTGATATTACCCCTGCTGATACAAAACATAAAAATATACATAAATACATAACATAAAAAAAATATTTATTCCCTTATTGTTCAATTCCACTTAATAGAAGATGCTCTTGAACAATACTCAATGGCAAACACCAGTATAATAAATATAAGAAGCAGTACTGAACAGGCGCACCGCATCCTTCAGATGATCAAAAGTCTTTTTATTTGTCTCATTTTTTGGAAAGCAGTACATTTTATTTTATTTAGTATTAATAGACATCAGGCAGGCAGATTATCATGTAAACTCTGTGACAACTTCTAGCTCTAAAGAAACAAGAGGCGTTGGCGTCACTTTCTCAGTGCCAACAGGATGTCCCCCCACACACTCAGACCTCTGGCATCAAAGTCTCCATCAGCAACCCTCTGTGCATTTAACTCATCCTCTATTTGAGTCCTCAGAGAGGGACAGGCCTCAAACAGGGTCAAATAATGCTCCGTTATTTTCTGCAAGGACACAGCAGAGCTTGTAGCAGCGTGAACCCATTCGCCTTTGGTCACCCTGTACTCCATCTCTGAGGCCCACCTCTTCAGCAACTTGCAGAACGCATCTCTAAATTTCTGGTGTCTTTTTGCCAAGTCTGCAAGAACCTTGGAAGGCAGCGCAGTGCACAGGTGCTGCAGCGCGCCGCGCCGACTCTGCAGCCAGTCCAGGAGAAAATCCTGAGAGGCCGTCTGTGCAGCCGAGTCTGTGGTCGTCAGCAGAGCTGCAGCGATGACTGGACACAAATGCTCCGCTGCAACCTCAAATTCCTGAAGGACGGAGCTCAGAAAGTCCTCCGCCCGGCCGGGATCGCCGCTCTGGCTCAGCGCGGACCCCAGCCCCTCCATCAGCATCTCTCCCTGAACCTCAGCATCAGCACCAACAGCAGAGGGGACGTCCAGGAGGGGACGCAGCACCATACAGGCCGATTTGCACTCAATGATCTGGCTGCACAGGCCTCTGACGTCTTCGTAGTTGCTGCTTGTAGGATCGGCAGAGGC
Organism: Micropoecilia bifurca; assembly: GCA_903067075.1. Lineage (NCBI taxonomy): Eukaryota > Metazoa > Chordata > Actinopteri > Cyprinodontiformes > Poeciliidae > Micropoecilia > Micropoecilia bifurca. The sequence continues at coordinate 4,453 of CAEGAF010170358.1, forward strand.
CTCGGTTTCAAACAGCATCTTCATAATGGAAATCGGCAACGCAGAGTTGCTCAACAGCCAGAGGAGCAGCAGGTCCCGGCAGCGGCCCAGATCCAAAAACGACACCGCCTTGTATCCAGGAAGAGCTTCCTTCAAACTGTGATTGGTGAGCTGCAGCTGCTTCTCCAGGACTCCTCTGATGACCGGGTTTCCGTGGAATCTGCTGTGAATGTGCTCACAGTACCTGGCCCAGTGGAAAGCCCTGGTCACGGTCTGCTCGTCCCACTCGTTCACCACGCCGCTGTGGGCAGCCACGGCCAGCAGCTCCACGGTGCGGCTCACGTTTCTCAGCACGGCCTCCATGTGGCGCTGTCCGCATTCACAGCCCAGTCAGGGTGGACTCCTGGTGTTTGGCACTGATAGGGGAACAAAACACGACTTAGGTATTGGACCCTAAGTGCGCATTAACTCCCAGCCACTCGTTTCAGTTGGTGAAAGTTAGGAAGTTAGATACAGGTTCCCCAGGGAGCAGCATTAGAAACGGGATTTTTATTTTTTGCGAGAACAAAAGTAAACCGTGTTTTAAGTCCAGTTGCTCTAATGGCTAAGGCCCAACTATGAAATAAGAATAAGACAATAAACGTCATTGTTTTGCTGTTATCGACTTACTCGTCTTTACTTCCTAATACCCGGGTCTTCCGTTTGTATTTGTGTCGCGTTTGCTTGTGCGCATGCGTGCCGGACTCCTAACTTTTAGCCCTTCAAAATAAAAGGCACTTGTGTTTGACAAAATAAGATTTCCACAGGAGTGAGACAGGAGTGAAAGCGCTGTCTGAACAGACTCATCATCAACATAATAATAATAATAATAATAATAATAATAATAATAATAATAATAATAATAATAATAATAATAATAATAATAATAATGTAAAAGGAAGTGAAATAAAAAAGACTGATTTCCCTCTGTCCTTTCTTAGTTACTTTCTTCCTGTCTTTTCTTCTTCTTTCTGGCTTTCTTCTTTCTTGATTTGTAAATTTAAGCACATACCGAACATCTACCTATCTATCTATCTATCTATCTATCTATCTATCTATCTATCTATCTATCTATCTATCTATATATCTATCTATCTATCTATCTATCTATCTATCTATCTATCTATCTATCTATCTATCTATCTATCTATCTATCTATCCAATAATAATAATAATAATAATAATAATAATAATAATAATAATAATAATAATAATAATAATAATAATCTGAAACTATTCACACATGAGAACAAACAAACCTTTGATGCTGATCCCAGCCTGTTTCTACCCAAACGAACCAGACGACGTTACTTTAGTCTCACTCTTTCGCATGAAGCCAACAGTAGGGGGGTGAGGGGGGGGGGGCGCAGGGCGGCTCGACCAGCTGGATTAAACTTCCCTCCCATCATCATCATCATCAGTAGCAGCAGGAGCAGCAGCAGCTCCAGGAGCAGCGCTGTGAGTGTTTGTGTCTGTCTGTCTGTCTGTCTGTCTGTCTGTCAGTCAGTTCGCTCCGACCCAGACCTGCCTGCTTCACATCGCTTCAGTGTTTTGGAGAGCAACCTGTCCGTCGGAGAAGCATGAAAACTGGGATTCAGCTGCTCACAGGACGAGCGAGCTGAAGGGTGAGCCTTTGACTATCCAAGTCTCATGTCAGAGCGATTCTTCTTTTGAATTTGTTGTTAATTATTATCAAACTTGCTGTGAACTATATGAAAAAAATTCTAGCCAAAAGCTGGATGCTGGGTAAGTCTTTCCTGAAGAGAAGATTTCATTTATTTTGCTTAATTTCTCATCTTGAATTACTCAGATAATGACATTTTGTTACTTCAGCGGCAGCCTTTTAATTAGAGCGTTCTGCTGAATTTCAGACATAACTCATTAGGCGTTCACCCTTGATCTTATTTCCAGACTGGCAAACTGACTCTTGTGGCTCTTTTTATTTGTGACGGTTGTAAAGACGGAGACAACTTTTTTAAAAAAAGAAAAAAGTTATTGCAATTGAATCTTTAAAATAATTTTCAGAGAGTGCTAAGAGAGCAGAAGCAACATCAAAGTTTTCACTTGTAATTGAACATGTGGTTGTATTTTTAAGGCATTTTGCTTATTGAATGATTTGGAAAACATATAATGAAGAACAAACTGAGGTTGGAAAATCTAATTAGCAGCAAGAAATCATTGCATCTTAACAAAAAAAATCTATATAAAATAGACTTTTTATTTATCTTGTGCATGTTCATAAAATTCAGGTTTTTTTCCCCCATATTTGAAGAGTTTGTCCTGCAATGAGTTGCTGCAACAACTGCTATAATCTGGTTTGTGCAAGCAAAGCTTATCTCCTGTGGAAACTTTGCAGAATCCCCTAGTTTAGTTGAGTGATCCCACCTCTGGGTAAGTTTGCTGTTGTAGAGGAGGATGAAGAAGTGGAGGCCAGTGTGAGCCAGCAGCACAGAGACACTTTTGTTTATAATTGATGCAATACGCAGTCAGGATTCCTGTCCATATGCCTTTCCTGGACCAATCTGCAACAACCGTGACGCTTTTTAATGGCTTTGCAGAAGTCCAGAGATCCTTCCAGAATGACAAAATGTATCTGTTTATTTAAATATCTTCTGAGATGCTAAATGCAAACTTGACCTGAATCTTGCAAATTCAGCAGATGAAACATGTCTTATAGCAGAGTGGGGTTTTTTGGACCGGAGGTCAAACAAGCCAACTAACAGTGTGGTGAGAGGCAGGAAGTATATCTAACAGTGTTCCATTGAGAATCATGTGTTTTCATATTCTGGTCATAAATATCACAGTACTTTACAAAACATAGAGTCTTTGCTCTAAAAATGTAAATTTTTTATTCTGCCTGTATAGTAAAATTTTCATATTTAAACCACAAACTTCGACGCACTTTATCAGAGTTTTACGTGAATGACAAACACAACGTTGGTATTAAAGGACTAAAGTCCCAGAGAGAGATAAACTCCTCCATCTTCGCATTGATTGTTGCAACAGTATCTTCATGGATCTGCCTAAAAAATCAATCAGAGCTGCAGTTGATCCAGAATGCTGCTGCTCACATGTTGAAGCAGCATTCAGCTTCTATGCACCATAAATCTGGCACAAACGACCAGAAAACTGAAGAACAGCTGAAATACTGACTTCCTTTAAATCAAAACCTGCTTAGAGTCGACTTTGATTATTTGTAGGTAGATCGTTGATCAATATATCTAATGTGTGTTTGCTTGATGATTTCGATGATGTCATTTGAGAAAATGTAATATTTTAAACTGGTGACTATATTATGTTTTAATGAAGTAAAGCATTTTGAACAGCCTTGTTGCTGAAATCAAATAAACTTGATTTGACTTGATTTGAAAAGCGTAACTGTCCAGTGGAGGGAAAATGATGCATGGTTACCAAAATCTTTTACAAATGAAAACCTGACAAAGTTTGTTACTGAACATTATAGAACAAGCAGCATCAAGAGGAGTGAGGATATGAGCAGACCGATCAGGAATGAAGCTGTGGGGAATTTTTGACCAGAGACTTAAAATCACATAGAGGAGTATTAAATCCATCATTTGAAAACGGAAAGTGTTTTCCACATCCTACCAAGAAATGGCCGTCATCTTTACTGATTGCAAGGAGAGTATTGATTATGAGCATAATTTTCTCACCAGAGATCTCCAGAGGCAAAATTTGTTGACAGGACAACTATTGGTTGTGCATCTCCCAAAATTTATCTGTTATCAAAAAATGTTTCCTTCAGAATTCCAGTGTTTCCTTCATGTCTTCTAGACGAGACCAAAATTTTACTGCTTTTGCCTGCAGTCAAAGCCCAATGTTGTCTTGGAAACACCATCTGCCCCATGAAACATGGTGGTGGCAGCATCATGCTGTGAAGAGTCTTTTTATCGACAAGGACAGGGAATCGTCAGAGGTGGAAAAACTGGGACGAAGGTTTGGTTTCCAGCTGGACGCTGACCCTAAACACAAAGTTGGAGTTAAAGTGACCAAAGGAAAGTCTTGTGGTCATTTCACAATTCTTCAGAAATATCTAAGAAAAGTTTTTTAGCATGAATATTTCTCATGCTAGAACATCATAGATTAAAAATGTGACTAAAATGATGCGTATACATGCAGCACCCATGCAGGAACCTGCTGCGGTGACCTTCCTGCATCAGCCGCATCTCACATGGGAATGTCGCACCTGCGTGTAACTGCTGAGCCCCAGCGTTTGGTTTGTGTACGCTGCTAGAAGCTGTCATCCTTGTTGAGATGAGATGACCTTGCTCAGACTCCAAGGTTTTTGATGTCTGTTTTTGTCACAGCAGTGTGATTTTTGCTGCTGCGCGCTGACAAGGAACCTTGAGATGTTTTGCAGCTTTATGTCGTGTTTCTCTTTTCTCTCTCTGCAGTGAGCAGAAATCCGCCGCCATCCTGATCAATTTGTTTATGGCATTTATGCTTCCTTGTATGAAAGACGTGTTTTTTTTGGTAATTTGCATCATATGCTTCTGGTTTTTGCGTGCCATGCAGTCATGTGAGGTATTCCAGTGTGGATGGAAGCCTTTGAAATTCGCCTGCTTGTTTACATGATAAAAATAAATCCTTTATTCCAGCTTCCTTTAACTAAACCAGCAGAGTAAGAAAATAAAATGGCAGCTGAAAGCCTTGTGGTGCAGGTATTAATAGAGTGTGAGGTTGTCTCCTGTCTGTCTGCATCACAATGTTGTTCCGTTTACTTCAGAGAGTCAATCACAGCCTGAACTTTGTGGTTTCTTCCTCTTGCTTACATCTGGGGCTATTTGCTTCCTTAAAGGAGACAGCTGACAGACAACTGAATGATTTTCACGCAACAACTCACACAGTGAACTGGGAACTAAAACCAGATGTGAGAAATGTCTTGTTTATCAGTGACATTGGAATGAAGTCCTTTTTTTAAATATCAGCTTTATTACCGATGTCAAAAGCTATTGATCCATGCAAACTCTGCTGCGGCGCTGACTATTGGATTGAGACGGACAGTGTAATAGACTCCATTACTGGTGGCAAGGAATACTCAAAGAGCTCTTTGTTTAATAAAACTGCTATTGTAAGAGTCGAGCCCGTATGAAAGTGTCCGTTGTCCGATGAAGGAGGGAGGAGGAATGTTGCTGTCTAACGCATTCAGGTCGCTGTAATCCCTACTGGGATTCAACCTGGAGGATAAAAGCAGTCAGGATGGATTCCTTCACTCCTTTTAGAAAAGTTGGCCTCATTAGCAGCTATATTTCTCAAATCATTTAACACCATCAATTGATAACTGTGGTTGTAAGAATAAGAACAAGGAAACGGTTTGGTGTAATCTAATCAAAGGGATTCTGATGAGATTAAGTAGCTGTGCAAACAGCCAATATTTGACGCTTCATGAAGAACAAATATAGACAAAAAAATCAACTTTCCTCATCTATTCTCAAAATTCGAAAGACGTGCCTTTGAAGTAAGGTTTAAACTTTTGTTATTCCCTGAAATTTGTTCTTATCTGCTGAGAGTGAAACTTAAAAAGTTTAAACAAAGTCTTACGAAGACTGAGGAGAATATCAGAAAAGCAACATGTTAAATGGAGAAAAATCTTTGTTTCTTTAAGAAAATATGTGACTACATGGTCTATTCCATTAATGACTTGGAACTTCTTCAGTTTCAAGCCTGCAAAATAGGCCAAACCAAATCCTCAACCAAATCCTCAACAGGGAAATGATTGCTTTTATCCGTTTCTATCATTTTTGGCTCTTTTAAAATGACAAAAGTTTACAAATGGTTCAGCCACTATAAGACTAAGAATGCTTAGGCCGGGATTGTTGCACCTTTCTATTCTTTTGGATTACACTCCTGCAACAGATGACGTATTTATTGTATGTGCCTTTGCACATCTCACCGGAGGTTCCCATAAGTCTGGAGGATTCAGTAAAAATCACAAAAAAGCCAAACTAGAACTCAAATTTCATTTAACACTTCGAAACAATGTCTCCTACAGCTATTTTTGGTTCAGTTTTGACTTATTGCCTCGATGTAACTTTTAGTTGAATCATGTTTGGTCGTCACCGTTTGCTCCAGGCCATCAGCAGGCGACCATGTGCAGCTCGGTGAGCCCAAAGCAGCTCTGCGGTCCGGGGCTGACAGACATGCAGCAGTACCAGCAGTGGCTCTCCAGTCGACATGAAGCCAGCCTGCTGCCCATGAAGGAAGACCTCGCCCTGTGGCTCAACAACATACTTGGTAAAACATTATTAATACTCATATTAGTCTAAAATAGGCTGGTGAAAATCCTATCTGTGTATGTAAAGCGCATAGCTTCATTTGGAGCATCGTTTCGAATCAAGGTGAGGTGGATCCAGTCAGAATTATTCTTTTAATAACGTCTGCTTATCTTCACGCTTTAGCGTTTTGGATAATTCTGAGTTTATTTGGACACAAACTTTTATTCTCTCTCCATATATTTTGCTGTTTTGCTAATTCATTTGAAACACTGACCTCTGAATGTGACCAAGCTGCAAAAAAACAGAAAAAAAGAACTCTGTAAGGCTCCTTGTTTTGTCTTTAACATAATTTAAGTGGTAGTGCTGATGTAAACACTTCTTCAGGAAGCTTGAATCAATCTAATTCTCATTACGAACACATTTTCAAGTCAACAAACTGTGACCCTGAGTCAGTGTTCGATACATTACTTTAAAAGAATAATGGACGTCATTAGCTTTTCTTAAATAATGCAGAGCCACTGGTAAAGAATAAACAGTAAGGAGGTTTTTTGTGCTGCTGTTTAGTTTTTAATCACTGCAATTCGAAGTGAATACATGCAGCTCCCCAATCTAATCTGAATGAGATTAAATTAGGGAGTATAACCCAATGCAGTTTTGAATTGTATGTCTCTATGACTTTTAGAGACATTTAAATTATAGCTTAGTTAGCTTTTTGGCTTTGTTTACTTCATATGTGTATACCTCCAGTTTATAACACTTTATAAAACAAGCAGGTCTAATGCTGATTTCCAGTTCCAGTTAACAGAAATAAAGCTGGGATTCCAACATGGCGACGTCCAAGTAGCCATGGATCATATGACATCTTATAAACATTGTTTTAAGACTCTTTCCACATTAATTGGTCCAGTTTAGATTTGCAGTCGCCACATGTAACGTTGATTTTAGTGTGTCTTGTAAAATAAACATATTTTCAATTCACTGTTGATGAAATGGCCGTCCATTATGGATTTAAAATCCAACTTTGTGGTGTGTTCTAGTTGATTTTCCCAACTGAAAGTGGAAATTATGAGTTTCGATTACAAATCCAACGTATCTTAAGTCACATCCGGTTTTTACTGAATCCAATCCACCGCGAGGATTTTACAAAGTCTGATAAAAAAAAAACATTAAAAAAACAGTGGCGTATGTATAGTTTTCTGACTGAACTTTAAATATTATGTCTGTGAAGGGAATTCAAGTGAATGTAGCTTGAAAGGGATCTGTAAATCACTGTAGTCTGTTTTTATTTATATTTTTATTTATTCCAGCTTCATTGGAATTGGGTTGTAAAAATGTGTCAGACTTCACTTTGGCTGAAACTTGGACACTCCTGGGTGCTTCAGCAGGACATTTCTAACTAAAAACACATCAGAACTGATTTCAGTCTCAACCCTAAAGAAGTCATGTGCTTAAAAGTTGAATACTTGCCAGGAAACCAATAGATTGATCATTGATCAATTCTGATTAAAAGAGGCATCAAATATCCAGCCGGGGTTGTAACAGGTGCTTAATAAAGACTAGAGAATATGGGACTGAGTTGTAACTTATGGAGGGATGTTTGAATGAATATTAGTGGAGGTGTATGTATTTTAGCCTGTGTTTAATATCAGATATGAGAATTTACTGTAAGGTTGTTTGGTGTTTAATCATCTCATCCTGCAAAACAAATGGTTTAAACGCATAATTAAAATCCTCCACATTAATATGACATTCGTTCCCATAATGACTGGATGTAAACTTCTAGCCGGATCTGTAGATAATATTCAGAGATACCGAAGCCATGTTTGTCTACGTGTAGCTATGTTTAATAACTGGGTGTTTCTCCAGGGGACATCCTCTGAAGTTATTTCTTACTTTTACTGCATGCAGGATGAGTTCCTGTAACAGACTCCGGCTTATGGGAAGCTACGAGGGAATAATCTGTCCTGTTATCTCTGGCCGTCTGTTTGCTCTAGAACCGGCTGAACCAGAGACCTGCATCTGCAAATCCAGCAGACATCTTGGTTTTTAAAGCAAATGTGCTTTCGCAGAATTCATTGAGCTACTTTTTATTTTAATTGTTTGCAGTTTCAGGTTGAGAGAGTTTTGGACAAACCTAAGGGACGATTTATTTACTTGGGCTGAAATATTTGTATCAGGGCTCTGTGGCTGTATGTGTTGCTCCCACAGTAAGAGGTCGAGGGTCAAGCATAAGACGGCAACTTGCGGAAAATTTCTCAAGATTTCAATAGCCCTTTTTTTTTGGGCTCAGCTGCAACATTTGGAACTCATTAAACATGGAACCCCGAACCCCTCCTCTTATAAGAAACAGAAATGGGATTAAAAAAGAAATCTCTCCAGTTTCTTTCCACAGACAAATCCCCCACCCCCTGCCACTACCTCCTATTTCACGATGACCTAACCGCAAAAGTATGGTCCTCTGGAAGTCGGTCAAGAGGACGCCACATGTTGATCACCAATATGTATGTGCAGCTCTGCCGCATAATAAGGCTTTATTTTGGGTAAACGGAGTCTTCCTCTGTGCCATTGGCCTACCAGGAAATCCCCCAAATTCTTCATAATCTATATTTCACACTCTGGCCTCCTGGGAGGTTTTACAAACCTACAGCGAGGCTTGATCATTAAAGCAGTTCTGGAGAGTTGAAAGCATTACGTCAAGCTTAGGAATGAACAGGAGATTGAATTTTATTTCTTTTATTCACGTATATTTTAAATGAGCACACTTTTGATGGATTTATGGCGTTGGACTGTCTGCCTGTCTTTATGTGTCCCCTGCTCAGGTCTGGAAATCACCGCTGAGAGCTTCATGGGTCGGTTAGACAATGGCTTCCTGTTGTGCCAGCTGGCTGAGACGCTTCAGGAGAAGTTCAGGCAGAGTAATGGAGACCTGCATGAGCCTGGCAACAGCAAGGTAGAGAGAAATTGGAGGATCGCAGTGCGATGGCGTGAGACAGATTACGGTGAAAATACTCATTTGGAAGTTAAATTGTGGCTGAAATTGTTCCCAGACTTACTTTTGTTGTGAATGATTTTGCAGAGCAGCGCTCCAGAGTGAAAAAAAAGAACAAATAAGTGTTCACTGATTTGATCAGATGGAGCAAAAGTCACTTCAGTTTTGAGTCTTTTAGCAGCTCCTCTAAAACTGTTGATTAATATTTTGTAAGAGTTATGCTGCTCCAGTCGCTTTCTGCGATTTGAAAAACAACGAAATTCATTACAGGCAGCATCTCTGAACTCTTACTCTGATGTTGAAACTGAAATAAGTATTACTGGGCATTAAGACTGAAAATCTTCAAAGACTAATGTCTCCTGCAGATCTGTTCTTTAGTTTTTCACATGAGGTCCCGTTGTAACCACAGGTATGTGCTTTAGTGTGATATTACTTTAACTACCTCAAATAAGACCGTAAACGTGAAATGGAAAGAAAAGGATCACGGTTTTAACTTTTTTTTCTTTTTACAAATAAATGTCTTAGAAGTGTGGCGTGCATGTATTCCTACCTCTTTACTTTGTTACCCCCCTAAAAATTTAAATTTATCCCAATTACAAAAATATTCACTTGAGTTAAACTTTAAATCTTTAAACAAGCCCTTTTCTCTCTCTTTTTTCGACAACGATAACACAATAGCACTTTGGTTCAACTTTAACCTGTTTTTAAAAGTGCCATTTAAATAAATTTGACATTGAGGGAAGCTGCAGAGGAGCACAGCTCAGGTAGAAGAAATTGACGACCAGGTAGCGATCAGTCATTTACAAAACGAACCTAGTCTTTTCAACAAACTGGCAGCATCATGCTGCGGTGATGCATTCAAACTCGAACACAGAAATAACTGTAAATATACAGTCAGATGTGTAAGGGAATTATTTAGATCAATGTAGAGCGTTGGAATGGTCCTGTCAAAACCCAGACCGTTGAGATTCTGTGAGCTTGAGCTGTTTTGCAAAGAAAGCTAGTAGAGAGCTAGTAGATACCTACCCCAAAATACTCACAGCTGTAATTTGTAGCAAAAGCTGGTTGGACTAAATACAAATGGCCGCCACACTTTCTTTAAGGCTTAGGGGGAAAAAAAGAAAAATCATATGTCCAAATTAGGCACCGTTTTGTGTGGATCTGTTGCTTAAAATCCTAATTAAATACATTCAGATTTATGACTGTATGACAGTAAAATGTAAAAAAAAAAAAAAAAGAAGTTCAAGAACTGAAAAGGTTTGGCTAGGTGCTGTAATTCAGTGAGATCAGCATGACCGATGAATACAAACTTTGCCAAGAGCTCCACGATTTAAAAAAATATACAGAAGTAGAGGTGGGGGATGGAGTTTTGCTGTCTCCAATAGGGTGGAATGAAGGGGGAAAAACATAAGCAGTAGGGGCTTGTTAACTAGCGGGGCCCCACTGACCCTGGGAGAATTGAAAGAAATACGCTGGAGGTTTTGAAGTGAGGGTTTCATGAACCTTGGAAGTAAATTTCTGTAAATTAGTCCAACTATTTTTTGCTAATCTCAATGTCATCAGAGTAATTTCATTTTCTCTTATGACTGCATGTTTTTATGAAGTAAATGAATGTTTTTTGTTTCTTTTTTTACTCAAACATATTTAAAATAAAGATATAAAATCCTGATTTTAATATATTTACAATAGCTTCACTTAATTCTGTCAGTTCAGAGGCAAATGAAGGCAAAAGATCTTTTGTGGCTTCTTCTGTGAGAGTTGTTGATGTTTGCACTGGGGCATTTGCTGCTCTGATGACGACGGGTCTCCTGATCTCAGTGTGAGCACAGCAGCAGCAGCAACAGCACAGATGTGAGGAGATACTTGAGGTCAACGACTGTGGGACAGCAGAGAGCTACTGAACATAAAGGAGCACATTGATTGTTGAGAGCAGAAGAAAAACAGCAGAGCCGTCTCAAGTTTTCAGATTGTTTGCGATGAACATATGTTGCTCTTTATCCACAATTAAAAGACACGTCAGCGTAAATGTCAGAACCTAACAGAACAGCGTGCTTTCCACATTTCCTGCTCCATAAAGTTTTGTTTAATGCCACTTGAAGCTTTCCAAGTCACCTAAAGGGCTGCAGTTTTTACCCTCCGGTGGGTCTAAGTGGATTCCAGTAGAAGTCAAGTCTTGTCTGCTCGTGTGACCCGACTGAGAGGCAGGAACACATAACTCAGATGTTGTAGATGCAACAAAAAAAACTAAGATTTCTTCATTTCCGTGCTAAATTCCAATGCACAAACATAATACAGACATGATCAGTTCAGATTAGTGCTACTGTATGTGTGATTGAAAGCAGTACAAATGCAACATAAAGTTTTGAAAACTTAGTGAAATCTGCAGACTCCATGAAGTTTGAGGCTTCACTTTTGAGATGCTTCAGAAAAAGGCCAACGAAGACTGGTTTGTAATACTCTGTAATACTAAACAGCTGGTGAGACCTCTCACTGCTAATTAGCCTAATTGCCAACAGATTAGTTACATGATGTGCCAAAAAAATAAACAATCCAAAGTGGTCGAGGCTTCTACAAATGGAAAAATGAGGGAAGAATGTTAAAGCTTGCCTGTGTGTTCCTAAATAAAAGCTAAACGCAGTTAAGTTGATTCAAGCTCACAAAACTGAAACTGAATTCATTCAAACTTAAAGTCCACTAAAGGTTTTGAACTAAGGTCAAACTCAATATGTGAACCAGTTTGCCTGGACTTGTTTCGGTTTTTGATATTTTGTTCAGTAAACCAACTACCTCCTCTCTGCATTTGGTTCTTGCTCTACTGTAACATTAGCTGAAGTCCTCCAAACATATCTTGTCCCTGTGGCCAAACAGCTAAATCTTCTTCTTGTCTGTTCATAAAACTTTCCTCTAAAACAAAGTTGGCTTGTTCACCTTGGCAGATTAGATTTTCTGTCAGTACTGAGGTTTTTGGTTTTGCAGCAGTGCTTTTTCTCTCATTCTTTGTTAGTGTAAAACTTGTTTCAGTTTGGTCAGTGTGAAGATGTTTTACATTTTCTACAAGGCTTTCAACCTGGATTATTCCTGAACATCACAGAATGTACAGAATGCTGGGTGAAACCTGGACTCAGTTGAGAGTCACAACAGGACAATGATCCCAAATGTAAATCAAAACTGCTTTTTGAACAGTTTTGATTTAGTTTGATTTCTGGAGAAAAAAAGCTTTAGATTTAGAGAATGTAAAAATGTTATCCCAAACCTAACCAGTTTGCATGAATTTGTGGCCTGTAGATGACCACAAAACGTAGTTGAGAACATTTTAAAACCCATCACTAAACATGCTTGTTTTTGTTTGAGCCTGCTTGTAACGACTCTTAACTAGTGCAGCTAGTTTTTGATTTTATTTATGTTTTTATTAGATTCACTAATTGCTATGATGCCTCGTTAAAAACTTTCTTAACATTCTTCTTCTTACCACAACTGTGCATCCCTGTGGTTCTGAAGCATGATGCTGGTGATCAAATAGACCTGTTGCCCCATTATTGCTCATCCACTTATTAAAGTGGTAGAGAGAGCATAAAATGTGCTGAACGTAGACTTTAAATTTGTTAAATCTGTTGTAGAAAACACTATATTTGGTCAATAAGAAACACATTTTGAAGATAAGTGGAGCATTTATCCATTTGGGGAAGAAAACTGCATAAATCTCAAGGTGAGAAAACTGCAGATAGTTCTGCAAATGTTTTGATTAGGCCACGTTTTAAACACTCAGTAACTGGCCACTGCATGTTGAGCAGACAGATAAAATATATAATAATAGCACAAGTATGAGTCAACTTATGCACTAAATGTGAACAGATGTATAACAATTTGCCTTAAACCTCACATGCTCTACTCAAGTATTTTTGTTTTATTCTTTATGTTCCCGTTTGTTCAGAAATAATGTTTTCATGAAGCTCTTTACCTAATGTGCAATCAAACACACAAAGGTGCCAATAATAACATAACAAGCCACAGCAGAAATACATTTCATTTTGACTGGCATATTAAATGCCATTGGCAAACGTTTTTTCCACAGCTATGTTCAGTAATAGAGGAACATAAATGAGTGAAGAAAAAAGAAAAGTTTTAAAAGAGAGCCTGGAATGAAATGAAAAATACCCACAAAAGCTTGCATATTTCCTGCATGAGCTCACTGCACCTTTCTCGAAGCGCAGACACACATATCCTTCATAAAACCGCAGCAAGGCGCATAAATCTGAGCGAACGGACCGTGTGGGGGCTGAAACCCATAAGTATGTCATTTGATCCTAAATCACGGAGGGTCTGGTAAAGTAGCTCCAGTTTTCGGAGCCTTCATCTCCCATATTGATCCGCAAAGAAAAGGCTCTCGGGTACCAGGATGAAACCGGAGCAGATGGAGGAGACACTGCTGTCTACTTCATCTCAATCAAAACACTGGACTGGGTCACACATGGGCAAAATACACCTCAATCTCTTTCCGGGCCTCAATCAACTACAAATAGATCCGTGAAAATAATGTTTGGATATCTTGGAGCTTTGGGTTTGCAGTGAGACCGACGGTCCTGGGCTCCAGTCCCAGTCTGGGGTCTCTCTCTGCACTTTGCATGTTCTCCCTCTGCATGTGGCTCTTGTCCCAATTGTGTGGTTTTTTTTTTACTCAAATTATTCTGCTGGGATAATAATGTCTTTAAAAACTGAATCGCGTCACTATGATCTCAATTTTTGATCTGAACATTTTGAATTCTGGTTTACATGCTTCACAGGTCAGTGGTGTGTCTCCGTTTTTAAGGAAACCAGATGGTCATTTTGTCATTCAAAGAGTTTTTACAGTTTGGCAGACAAATCGTTGACAACACAATGACAGAAATTTGGTTTTTACTCCCTGTATGACCATTTTCATACAATGACTCATACAAAATACACAAACCTTTCTCTACTTTTGAGATAGTAGGAATGTCAATGATGTGCAACTAAAAAAGTAATTTTATTTATTACACTTTGAAAGCATTTCCATAAAATCAGCAGAATATACAAGGATGGGGAAGGATAAATAAAAGGACAACAATAAGACAAAAAATTGTGGTCACATCTATATCACAGGAAGTGCAAGAATCTCGTTTAAATCATTTAGAGAATTACTATTTTAATTTTTTTCTGTGTGTTGTCTCTTCTTTGTGCTTTCAGAAGAAAATCCCCAATCGGAGGATCCCGTGCCGGCAGAGCGCTCCCTCCGGTTCTTTCTTTGCTCGGGACAACACAGCCAACTTCCTGGCCTGGTGCCGTGAGGTCGGAGTGGGTGAAACATGTCTCTTTGAGTCTGAGGGCTTAGGTGAGTTGAACCGGGTTTTTTCCCATTCGTATCAGACAGCCACCAAAACCGAATGTAGGACAATCCGGCTGCGCTAACAAAGATCCCAACGCTGGCGCTGCTAGGACACCAGACTCAGGTTTCTGGCTCCTTTCAGAGCATTGATTGTGCAGGTACAATAGTGAGCAGAATGGACTGTTTACCTCACAATCTTCTCTTCCACTGTGGAGGGAGTAACTGCATGACAAGAAGAATGTCTGAATTAAAACACAGAATTTCAATGGACATGAATGTGTGAGTAAGTGAAAAACTAGGCCAGCGCTGTCTGAGTTTTTCTCCAGCTTTAAATATTTTTCTCTTCGTTGTCTCAAGCCTTTTTCCCTTGCATGTTGTTTTACTCCAAATAAATGTCCTCAAGATAAGGTGCAGAATGTTAGAGGGTCATTTACCACATTTTTTCTTTTTTCATTTTGATCCTGACGTTTTATCGTCAACTATGCAGATAATTTAATTTCTAGAAGTCAGGCAGCATACCGAGTAAGAGGTTAACACTGAATTACAATCCCCTTCTAGCCTTGCAGACGTGCAACTGTGATTAAAATCTGTGGAAATATTTCCAGAAACAGTAGCTGATGGATTTCTTTCTCTTTCTGTCCTTCTGTCTTTGGATAAACTTATGCGTTCAGCAGTAGAGGTGTCGACACCCAGGTTTGCTCTCATACATACAGTGGATCTCCTTTTTGCATCGCATGGTTGGATGTGTGACATCTATCGTGTCTTTTTTGTCTGCGCACTTCCTGCTTGGTTTGCCATTGGTGGAGGTTAAAGCGACCATCTCAAATTTAGGCAGAATCACTCACTTTCATGTAATTTGTAGGGAAGAGAATGAAGGAGTTGAGTGACTTTTGAATGCATGGAGCCCATCAGCTTGTTTTTATGTGTTATTCACCATCACCAAGCCACTCATCTTCACTCATTGCCTTGTATTTTTTATTTTTTTTGGATGCATTAATGTGTCTCATTATAGAACTGAGTGCTAAGCTTCGCTCTCTTCCTGTAGTTCTGCATAAGCAGCCGCGAGAGGTGTGCCTCTGTCTGCTAGAGTTGGGTCGGATAGCGTCACGGTTTGTTCCAGTTTTGCTGTGTTTTCATTTTTTGTCCCTTTTAGGCACTCGATATGATTCATCTGATTGTTTGTTTTATCACATTTAGCTACAACGTGGAGCCTCCAGGCCTTATAAAACTGGAGAAAGAGATTGAACAAGAAGAAAGGGCACCTCTACCTCCCCCATCGCCCGTATCCCCGGCTCCGCCTCCCCTCTCATCCCCTTCCTCATCCCCCTCCCCGTCTTCTTCACCAACTCCGACTTCAACTCCGTCTACGACCAAAGTCACTTCGTCCAAGAAGGGCGCAGGCAAGCTCCTGGATGATGCTGTAAGTCACACACGGGTCACTTTTGCATTTCAAATCAGAGCAGAAAAATGTGTAAGTGTTTTGTGTGTTACAGGTGAGACACATCGCTAACGATCCGCCCTGCAGGTGCTCAAATAAGTTCTGCGTGGAAAGACATTCGCAGGGTCGATATCGCGTTGGAGAGAAGATGCTCTTTATACGGGTGAGTTTAGCAAATGCCTGAATGAAACGAATCAAGTTTAAACGTCACCAGTGGTAGAATCCTGGCCTCTAGGACTAGAGTCCTATAACTTCAACACCCCTGAATTGAATGATGAGGTCATTAGCAGGACTCTGCACAGTCAGGAGGTAATTTAGTCATTTGATTTAGGTATGTTAGAACCGGGGATTCATTGAAAAGATGCAGGAAATCAGCCTTCAAGACCTGGATTTGAGGACCTTTGACATAAATATTACACTGTAAAATTTCAGAAAATTTAGTATTTCCTAGAAGTGTGTGTTTTTCTTTTGATTACTTGCTTAACAAAATTAACAGTGGATCTTCTATCTCCAAAAATCCTTTCTATAAACAACTTCAGTGTTTATTTTTCACTGGACCCGGTTGCCTCCAAATGTCATCCAGCTGAAGATGAATATATTTGAAGTTCAATATATTCAAATACATGAAGCTCTTTTTATTGTATTCATTTATTTTGAACACGATAGAAGTATAAAATCACACATGACCAAGGAATGAAAACGACACATTTTTGTACAATAATCTTAACATGACGGATCGAGTTGTTCCAGCTGGTTAGCAAACAAGAAGCCCATAAAAACTGATGAATTAAGCTTAAAAATCAAGAACTCAAATATTTAAATTAACTTCTATTATACTCAGAAAGCACAACAAATCAAATACAAAATTAGGAATTTAATATAGAGGAGAAATTATTTACTTGGCACTACATTTGCAAGTTGTGACGTAGGTGTTAATGCAGTTTACATGTTTTTTCTCGACTCATTCCAACCGAGTTGAAACTTATCTGCCACAGATTCTGCCTTTCACTGCAGAAACAGAATATTTCTGTCCCGTCGGCCTGATAAATTGCTCCTACCTGGTTTAATACCAGCTCAGCAGCATTTCTGAATGTTTTTCACGAGAGCGGCCCTCTAATGTGCTCCAGGTGGTTGTGCTTATTACAGCAGCACAGCGGTTTCTCATCCAGCGGTGCAGCCTGAGGCCTGACCATCAGATGCGTCCAACTGTCATTTCTGGCTAGGCTTTTTATATGTTGGGATTTTCCTGAAATTCCAAAATCTTTTCTCAATATTGTGCGCTGAAAATGCTTTTGATTATATAGTGTGTGTGTTTCAAATGGTTCAAACATCAGCAGACTCTTTTTGTCTGGATAAATTTTCTCCTCCTTTTTCTCTGATCCAACCATCGTTGTAAGCTCTTAATCAGAGATAATGCCACACTCTTGCTGTGTGGAAAAATAAACATCCACCTATAACCACATATTCTAATTGCTAGGCTGTTACTTTAATCGTTAAATACAAACAAAAAAACTCTATTTGATCTGAGGAACACAATTAGCTGTGAGCACAGTAAATGTTTCTCAGCTGTCCATGAGCAGAGGGATGCCTGGTATTTGAGGAGGATAAATTGAGGCTAACCGATATGAGAACAAGAATCTGTCCTCCTGGGATTCTGGTTACTTGGCAACCCACATCCAGGATTCACACATCCAACTATGTGATTCATGCCAGTGGTATGTTTGAGATCTGCAGGCGTGCAAACGAGAGTTTCCTCTTGGATGTCCTCTGCTGCCGGCCCGATAAACTGCAGCACAGTTCAAATCTAGACCTACCACCCAATCATCTCTAATTTTCTGCAAGATTTTGATGAAATAATCTGCAGTGGCGACAATCGGAGCGCAATTGCCAAGATGATAGAATTCCAGCCACAATAACATGGCGTGAATGTAAATCATTAATGCCTCTAAAACCCGTTGGTTTAGTCTCCAATGTGTTGCTAAGCAACCAAGGACAAATAACAAGAGGCGAAAAGTGTAGATCCAGATCAATCTGGTGCGTAGCAAACACTCTCCAAAGTCAGGTCTACTTTTTATCTCTGCGGCTGGCAGCACAAATGAGCTGAAAAGGCTTGAAATCATCTGTTTTTCCAAACAAAATCCCGAACAATAACTAGAGATCTCGTAACAGAGAGAGAGCCGGCGTTTTTATAATGCCAAGTAAAACGAGCATTAAACGACTGTCGCTCTGTCTCTAGGCCAGCTCTCTTTATGGTGAGGATGCTTTAATTAACATTCCTCACATGGTCTCCCTGCTAGCAGCTGCTACAGTGAGGCCAGTCAGCGTCTGTAAGCAGCTGGGGTATGGCAAGCTGTTAGTGTCAACATTCCACCCTCGATTGCAGCCGTCATTTGTGGTCGTCAGCTGCAAAAAAAATCTTTTTACAAGTAATGTTTTTATGCTAACGTAGAGGTTATTTTTTTGTCCACCTGAGTAAAGCTGCTTTCAAGTTAAACGAAATCAACGTTGAAATGTGTGAAAATTAGCAAATAGTTCCATAGGTTGTCAAAGGTCAACAAGCCAAATGAAATATGGTGTCAATCAGCTGCGCTGCGTTTGTGCAGCAAAATGTTTTGTTTGTACCACTATCATTTTGAAAGATATAAATAAATGTTTCCAGACTTCAAAGGTCAACGAACCAGTCTACATTTACAAAATCAAATGAAATTTTTGCCAGTCAACTGTCTTACGTTTTTTGCTGGTTTGTGCAGCAAAAATCTTCGCTTGTGCCACCATAATATTTAAGATGTTAAAAATCTAACAAAATTTGTGTAAATGAATCGTTTTACGTTTGTGTTGGTTTGTGCGACTAAAACGTGTTTGACACCAATTTAGTTTAATTTGAAGAAGGTTTTGAGTGAGGTCACTTCACTCAAGTCTTTTGTCCATCTAGTAGAGTGAGAGGTCCTAGGAAAAATGCATACTAGTCAACTACTGGCGCTCAACATGCTCACGTGACGACTGACCTTCCCCACTGTAGCAGTAAAGGAGCTGCTTGTTGTTTGAGCGTGAGACGGAGGAGAAACCTCAGAGTGTTTCTGGACGGTGCTGTCCCCGCTCGGCCCCCGGGCGTCCGCTGTCCTCCGGGTTCCTGATGAAGGACTCGTCTCAGGCAGGAGTCGTGTCCCAGAGCAGCATGATTGAAACCTTGCTGCTTCACACAGATCCATTAAGTGCACTGTAACAAAGCCCCAGGCCCAGTGCAGCTGATTGGAAGTGCTGCCCCACTGCTGCCCCCTAGATTGATTCTTGTAAGAGGCTTATAAATGTTGTATGTTCTGCTGCTGGAGGGCAAGAAGCCTCATATCTGACCACACCGAAGTGACAAGGTCCTAGGTAGTCTATCCTTTTTTATCAAACTGTATGTTTTAGTTGATCTTTAAAGACTAATAAGGCATTATGATTTTTTTATGTACCTTCCTTCAGTAAACAAGCTTGTTTCTGCTGAGGTGCAATGAAGTGCTAATGAGAAAAAGTGTCAGTAAGCCTTCACTCCGTAGCAGACGTGTTTTATGAGCACAATCTCTTGGGAATGTGAGCGTTTGATCATCTAATACAGCAGTGTGTTTTATTTCTTCTTTTTACTATAATGGGTGATGTTGCCATGGTGGCAAACCTTGGGAATGTGCCTTGATGTGACAGGTGTCACATCCTAAGAAAAAATTGCTCCGAAAAATAAAAGAAGTCACTTTATAGACTTGTGAGGCAAACATAGCACAGATTTACACAGTTTGAGTGGAGAAACTGGCTGGATATTTTACAGCCGTACTGACTGTGCTTTCAAATCTGTGGCTGCAATGTGACAAAATGTAAACGTTTTATGGCTATTAATTAATTTCCCAGTTACTGTAGACTTTTTCCTACAAAAAGAAGTCTTTTGTACATTTCAATAGGGCTGTTTAATAATATCGATATCGCGATATATATTTTCTTTCCTAGAAAAAAATCGATATTCATCTGCAAGTATCGTAACATCAAACTGTCACCTTGTTCACTCACTGCTTGCTTCACCAGGTCATCAGGCTTAGTGATTCCTTCAGATGTTCAGGTTAAAAAGGTATCAAACTATTCAGAGCAGGAACTTGGTTCACTTTATTTACTTT
>CAEGAF010170380.1:0-44174 GCA_903067075.1 Micropoecilia bifurca
TGGGTTTTCCCTACAATAAACCACCTCAATTTATCCCGGTGTTCTCAGTTGTGTTCTGCATGTGGGCAAAGAAAAAAAGAATTAGAATCCAACATGACAATCAGTCTGAGTTGGACTGACTTGCACAAGTTGCCACTTTGTCGTACTTTGTCATATTTTGACCCTTTACTGTTACGATCCTTTGGTTTTTATTTGTGCTTTTGATCATTTCCTTGTTGTGGTTGATGATTGTTTGAAAGGTCTTGCCATACATATCCCCTTCATGTCTTCACGTGGTCATTCATTACTAAGGGTTTGTAGTTATTTAACTGCTTTATTCTTGTTTTTATTCTTTGTGCATTCAGTTCCCCCCCGACTTAGATTTGTATCTTAGTTCAGCTGCCTTTGTGTTAAGGTGAGAGCAGGCTCTCACCTCTTGCATACATCACATTTCAATGACCCAGCAATTCAACCTGCTTTAAAAAAAACCTACTGTGACATAAAAGATGACAATGATGTTTAGGGTAATATTATGAGTAGAAGAGTCAAAGATAACTCTAAACAAATAGATTCGCTTGTCTCCCTTCCTCAGTTTTCCTCCTGCCGCAGCTGTTCCACATTCTCCCTAATGAGTCAATCTGGTTTCCTTGTATTCAAGCTCCTGGTTTTTAATCGTTAATTGCCGGATTTTTGTGGACATTCGCAAATCTGGCAGAGGCAAACTAGAAGACTTGGGGCTGCAATTATAGCCAAAGGTAGCTCTTGTGTGAAATTCTGGGTTATTTGAGTTCAGCTTCTAATGCTTAAGAAGCATTAAATCTATACCGAGAGGCTGCAGAGATGCGTTTTCTACCTCTAGTTTATTATGGTAAAACTCTTATTAATCCAGAGAAAGATGCCTTCATCAACGTTAGAGAAAATATTGCAGAGATTGGATGAAGTGCTGCAGACCCAGCGGACCCCATTTGACTCTGCTCTGTTCCAATTAGCCGGACCAAACGCCAGCACGAGTTACGATCAACCCAATAAGAGAAGCAAGAGAAACCGGTACAGAAGTTAGGAAAACTCTTAATGGTTAGCATGCCTGAGATGCTGTTTTCCTGCATTTTTCTGGGGTTTTTTGTCTTGAAAATGCAAAGTTGAGCGAAAGAACAACACAAGTTCTCATCAGCTTTTGAAATTACTGCTTCTGTCACCCGAAGAACTGGTTCTTTTCCCCTGATTCTGCCTCTCAGAGCGTTGGTAACGGCAGGCAGTCAGTCAGATTTCAGGAATAATATTTGTGCTCATCAAACTTTACAAGGTCACAAAAATGAAGTCTGTTCCTGAAGAGACGCCGAGAAAATGTGTCTGCCGGGAAGACCGTCTGTTGTCTGAAGTTCGACAAAGACGAAAGTATGTGGAGAGAAGGAGGTAGGAAAGAGTTTTTAGAGGCCAGCATCGACCAGGTGATAGAAAAAGGACAGTGAAATACTAGTTACACTGTCACTGCAGCGAGTTGCTCAGCTGTTTGTTAATTTTCCCAATAACTCCTTGGGTTTTAATAATCTGAGATGTAATCATCAAAATGAAATGAAATAAAATGTCGTCTTTTTTAAAGTTTTTGAGTTGATTTGGAGAAATAGAGACTTTTTTAGTATATTCTAAGTCCTACATTTGGTCTGGACGCCCATTTGTACAAACCAGCCTCAACATGACAACACCTCCTTCTGCAGAGACATAAAAACTTGTTAAACCACACCAACGTTTCACACCCAGTCGTTTCCAACTCAGATAGTTCTTATGCTCACCTCGGAAAGCCATATTCGGCCCGACGGGAAACTTTTCAGAGGCACATATTTTCAGGCCTGTGACGATGATGGTGATGATGCTGGAGATTGGATGGAGGAGAAGAGTGAGCGATGATGTGGGAGCCACAAATCAGGCCGGGAAGCGAGAGCGAGCGAGCGGCGGAGGAGGAGAATGGAGGGGAAGGACTGAGATAAGAGCGGCGAGGGGCCGGAGCGTCGAGAAGTGAAGGCGGCTGATCTCTATTGATCACCACAGACAGCTTCATTATCAGCACTTACTGGACACATGGTGAATTCACAAACACTTCCTCCTGTGTGTGTAGGTGTGTGTGGATGTGTGTGTGTGTATGTTGGAGTAGCTGGAGGCAGTGCTGTATTTTATGGTATCTGTAGTATGAAAGCCATTTTCCTGCCTGGTTGTTCTTATTGTACTTACACACTTTACAAGAAACATATTTAAAACTGAAAAAAAAAATTATTTTCCTATTTTTATCTTCTCCACTTGTACACAGTTGTCCACATGAAATGGTATCCATGGTGATTATTGATCGTGTATTACAGCCGATTTATCTCAGGTTGAATAATAATGATAATAATAAACACAAATATTGTGCCTTTATTCAGTTCAATCTAGTTTATTTTGTGGGATGAAATTAGTTGAATAGATTAGGATCATTTTTCTCATCACTGGTGTTAAACTTACTGTTTGTATCAATCAAATTATTTTAACTCTCAATTAAAATTACTATGTTTAGAAACTTTTAATGAATGAATATTATTTTCACTTTAGGGCTCCTTTACTCCCAAAACCCTCCTCAAAATTGATAAATGGGACAACACAACCTAAAGGCAACAGAGACTATTGCTGTTTATTTTTTAAAGCATATTAATTCATTTTTTTGTTTGGCTTCTGGATGATGTTTACTATTTGTGATTATTTAGTCCTGATCTTCAGAATCACATTTTCTCTTACTTTATATTGATTAAACTAATTGAATTAATTTAGTTTGTTTTTTAGTTTTTCAGTTCTTTGTTAAATTTGGATTTTCATAAATATACTTATTCTTTTTTTTTTTTTTACTAATATTAAATTTATTTATGCCTTATACATTTATGTAGCTTCAAACCGAACAACCTCTGTTAACTCAATAACTTTTTTTTATGCTTGGCTCATTCTTTATTCTTTAGTCTTTGCTGATATAGTTTGTTTATTGTTGCCATTTGTTTATTGGCCCCAGGCTGAGAATGAAAGCTGCTCTATGAATAAAGATTGACTGATTCACATAATGCAGTTGCACCAGGGTTTTTAATGGGTCAGGGAATAGCAACAAGAAAGCTGCAATCTCCATTCTGAGCAATAACGAATTTAATATATATATATACTTCTTTTTCCTTTTTCCCTTTTTTACCCCCTAACTACAAAGTTAGGGGGGAAGTGGGACAAACCAGGCTGTAGGAGGACCTGTGATGCTTTTATTGGGTTTTTCATGGTCCAAAATCAACACTGGGAAAGGTTTATTTCTGTGAATGTGTATCTAATCTATTCCTGATGTTTTCTTTTCTATGTGTTCCCTGTTTTTTTTAGCATAAGCCAGTTTATCCTTTGGTTTCTCACATCTAAAACCTCTGTGTTCTTAATGCCTGGTGACCCTCTTGACTGAACGCTTACCGAGCCGATGTCACTTTGAGCAAAGAGGCATCACTGTAACTGGCATCACTGGAGGTTTTTTTTTCATAGCCAAAGAGTGATTGGTCTGATCTATACTGAGGGAATCCAGCTGCTTTCGGCATCAAATCAGTCAAACCAAGAAGAACAATAGACGGGCGCTGAATGTTTTCAAATCGGAAATTCACAAACAGCAACAAGATGAGACTCAGTAGTTTGGACTGTCATTGTGTAAAGCTCTTAGAGTAAATCAATAAATTATTTGTATCCTTAGTAGATTTAAGTTAAAGTATCTTAATTTTACCTTCACATTACTTCCGACCTGGAATTCATCACTAAAGACGAAATGCCAAAAACATAAATCAAATAAAACAATAGATACTACTTGACACGATACTGGCTGGCGTTTGCAAAGCAGCCAATCGAGGAGTGGCGTTCTTTGTCCTTGGTGCTGATTGGCTGTAACATCAAGTGTGGAGCTAAAAAAGCTCCACACATTAGAGTCTGCAGTCGTTCCAAGATGGTTTACACCCTCACCATTAATACATATTAATGTATATTTGGTGTTTGGACTATTAAACAGACAGCATAACCAGCTTTTTGGTGGGGAGTCTTAAATGTTGTATTTTGCAAAGCCTCCCTCTGTGAGAAAATAATTTGCAAAACTCTGCTATGGATACAGTTTCTGGAAGCCATTAGCTGAAAATGTTTTATCCATTGACTTGATTTCATCTTCACTTCAGAAAGGCATTTATTTCTGCAATTAAAGCCAGTCGTGTAAAATACCGACGTATGTGTGCTGTTATGAGCTATATACTCTAATGATAAGACAAACCATTTTGTGACACAGTATTAGATTCGTTGTTGTGAACATTATGACTGTATGAAGCAGATGCTGCCAGTGTGAGCAGAAAGGAAAAACATTTTTCTCCAGAGGAAATCCCACAGCTCGGACAATCGGTGGAAACATTTGTGAATATACAAATGGAAATTGTGCATATATTTGTTTTTCTATTCCATTTTTATTTCTGTATTTTTAAAATACACATTTAAAAGTTCCCACCCCCCCTGTTTAGAGAACATGTAACTTAAAATTAAGTAGCAAAATACCTCTGCTCATAATTACTCGCATACATCTGTTGTGTTCTGTGTTTTCTGTGTAGTTTTTTTTTTAGGTTTTCTGTGTTTAGTTCTGTCCCAGTTCTGCTTCCTTGTTGATTGCTTCCCAGGTGTGTCTCATTCCTTGATTACCCTCCATTTAAGTCCACCTGTTGTCTTTGTCTCTTGTCGGATCCTCGTCATGTCATCAATCTGCTTCCCTGTGCTTCTGTTGGATTATCATTAAATTCATCATCATCACTTTACCTGGGTCTGCCTGTGTCCTATCTCACCTCACCACTCAACTATCATAAATCAAGACAACATCGACCTCAGCTTTACAGAATTTCTTAATCGGAGTAAAATCTTACATTTTCCACCCATTCTACAGATCATCTACGAGTTTTACTAAAGTTTTGGATCTTAAAATTTGCACATACATTTTTAAACCTATTTAGCAGCATCGTCTTTCTAGCCTTTTCTAAAGATTCTCCATCTTGCAGTGATGTTGACCACAGCAGGAAGCTGATGATACAACACCCAATATCAGGTTGGTTTTGTAGAGATGGCTGAACTAAAAAGGCGTGACCATTTTTCATCTTGGCAGCTGACCCGTCCCCCCATTAAATCTCACTAAGCAACGCTGAAGACATGATACAGTTTATGAGTCGGTGTGCAGCCTGGTATTTAGCAGCGATTATGTAAAATTACAATGACAGCTACAGGCGTGCAAAATTACATTTTACAGCTAAAATTTGTAAGGAGTGACTGACAAATGAAGACATTTTGGACACATCTCCTGTCGCCTGGCAACTGCTTCCTGCCAAGAAAAGTCGCACAAAAACCATGAAAAAAAATTGATTAAACTAACGAGATTTAACTCAGAAATTAATGAGCTTCAGATATGATGCCAGTCAAAATTACTGCTTTGGACACGACCAACCGAGGAATTTGATTTGATTTATTTGCTAGATTATTAGGCATCAGACAAGTTTTTTTTTTTTTAAAGAAAAGACAGTTTTTTGATTTTGTAGTCCTGCCAATTAAAAGATGCTTTTACAACTTTGGCTACTTTAGCTGCAGCAACTGGGATATATTAGGATGAATGCTGTTTGTCAGAAATGACTAAATGAATACATTTGTGTTTTTTAGCCAGTTGGCTAATGCTAATCAATGCTACTTCAACTGTTGAATGTTAGTGGTATTACCAATACTCATGCTAGTTTCAAGTATATTCAACATGTAACAAACTTTCTAAGAGGTAAGTGAGATGCATTGCTGATTAAAAGTTTAATCAACTGTAAGTTTATAAAACAGTAAATTAGCACTTAAGAACTTTTCTGTAAAAAGTAACATATGGGAATGCAGTTATGCATATTTTGATATTGATCCGATAAGTAAATACAGGAACCATATCGCCAATACCAAAACAGTTTTATTTAAGTTTGATACATTGTTATCTTTTGACTTTTAGGAATTTTTATATTTTTTTCTTTGAATTATTTTGTTCAGACCTGCGTGTCAAACAAATGATATTAAATAACATTAATATCATTTGTTTGCATTTCGCCTCGTAAAATCCATTGTTTTCATATATTCTGAGTGCAAAACAAAATGCATTTATTTTGACTAATAGATTGGTACTTTACCCATCAAAACTGATATCTATGTGGTTAAAAACATGAATATGTCTGGATTGTGAGGGCAGAGGGAAAGAATGCATCTATATAGAGTTGAAAAAAATAAGTTATTACCTAATATTTTTATTTTTTAAAGAGCATTTATTTGTCCGAGGCAAAAGTGGAATACAAAGTCAGGGAATGCCCATAAAAAATAAAAATAAAAATATACTTTTGATATCCATAGACTGGAGTTTTGCTCCATCCTCGTCTCCCCCAAACCAAGCAGAAAAACAGTCAGATCTTCTATACAAAGTTAATTTATTAAGAATCTGTTCAATTAGCAGTTTAGACAATTTATCTGACTGGAAAATTATATGCAAAACTACCATCCAGAACTTGTTATAGGACATGATCAGTTCCATGCCTTGTTTTTTTTAAATTAATAAATGTATATTTTGCCGTGCCAGCTGTGACACCAGTTCATTTCATTTTTTTTTGATCTGCTACTCCAATATTCCCATCAGCTTTTTCCCAGTGTTTATTTGTGGACCTGTGCAACTGAATCAGTTTTAGTATTGGAGAGTGAGCAGTTATGCTTTAGAGGTGGCTTATATAAATAAACAGGTTTTTCCCCAAACTCATGCCTCATTTAAACAAGGGTAAACCACGTCCAGCCCAGAAGCTCCACATTGTTGAGGCAGGTCTTCCTCCTGCTTGTGGATCCAAAATTGGAGGCAAGTGCGATCGAGTTCACCAACATTTCTTCACCCGCTAAAACAAACGTCTGAAGCCAAATAATCGGGGTGGTTTACATGTCTTGGACGTTCCTCTATGCAGATCTCTCTGAGGTCTGAGGTCCACACACAACCGTCCCTGTTGAGTTTATATGTTTTATTTTCCTACTTGATAAATGTATTTAGTCTGAACGACCTCCTCCGCACACACGTACGGTCATCCTGTCAGCCCGACATCCTCACACTCAAAGCAGCCAGGCTGCTTTGAGTGTGTTGCAGCATCTCTGACATGCAGGTTAACAGAATAACCGACATGATAATGAAGCTGCAATTTCCTCAGGACCCCATGCTGCTGTCAGGTAATTGGTGTGTTTACAGATAGAAATATTACAGCGTATGTGCATATGTTTAGGCTGCGTGTGTGTGTGTGTGTGTGTGTGTGTGTGTGTGTGTGTGTGTGTGTGTGTGTGTGTGTGTGTGTGTGTGTGTGTGCGTGGACAGGTGGGTGGCCGTGTTTGGATAGTTGACAGCCGAGTGTGACAGATGACGTCTCCATCCTACCATTATAGAGAGATGAGAGCGAAGGATGAATCTGTGTTTGTCCATGTGATTTACTGGAGGTTGGGGGGCTTTCCTTTGTAACACCCTCCCACACACACACACACACACACACACACACACACACACTTTTTTTTTAAGCTAGCCTCTGTTTTATTGAGGGCGGGCTCTTGCGCACAAGCAGACAGACATGTACATGTTGGTGTTGTTATTGAGGGGCAGGAGACTTAAACTGACAACCATAACAGATGATGTCTTTATCCAGCTCTTTCAGGAGCAGATGAATGCTGTTTATATGTCTGTGTGTGTGTGTGTTTCAGTTTCAGGGTCATATTTGCCCGGAGGCATTTTGGACTCAGTTCCACGAGGGTGGAATGAAAGGGAGGAGTTGTAACAATTCACACCCCAGGAATGTCTGTCCTCCCCTTTCCCTCTGCTGGGAATTTCCTTTCCTCTCATCCAACCTTCTTCCCTTTCCTCTCTGTAGCTCTCACTCATCCCCTCATCCCCGAGGTGACAGGCAGAGGGAGGAGGGAGTGCCAGCCGCACACCTGGTTTGTTTTTTTGTTTGGTTGGGGGAAAAGAAAAAAAAAAGTAGGAGATGAGAAAATCAGAGGGACAAGCAGACAAAAGAGAAAAAGAGAGATAGTCCTTGAGGTAGTCCTTTGGATCTCTGGTTTACTCATTCAGGTTTCTCTGCACAAAAGCGTGTGGGTCCTTGCATATTTCTGTGCTCAGTTCATTGTCCTTGATTGGTTTGTGCATCACTGCGCTTCCTTATGTGTCCTCTATCTCTCATGCATATCCAATGGAAGAGTAATATGCCATTTGGTGGCTCTCTATTATCTGCCACACACTGGAGTGGAGTAAAAGCATCTGAATCCGCAGAGATTTACGTTGCAGCCTTCACGGAAACGCGCTGAAAAGTTTTATTTAGATCCTCTTCATGGTTTTAAACAAGCCTTCTATAATTGCTGTGTTTGTCCTGATGAATGTGTCCTTCACAGTCCCAGACAAAAAAAAAAGTCTTCATTCAGACATGTTTAGAATGGTTTTTATTAATTTGTGGATTGGATTTCTCTGCGGTTCTGACGTTATCTCTTCCTTAAGTGAGTAATTAACTCTGTAAGCGGTAACTCTGGAAGAATGAAACACGCAGCCAGGTTTCCTGTCCTCTGAGGGAAACGTACAGTCAGCAGAAGTGTATGTTAAAGTGAAGGTGGGCCTGATAAAACTTTAATGGGGTCGGAAGACATTCCACTCGCTCCAGAGTGTGTGGTTCCTGACAGGCTGACAGTCGGTGTTCTGGTAGGTTCTGTATATAGGGCCCTGGCAACATGCCTGTGTGTTTCTACGACGAAGGCAGGACAGACACCGACACAAACAACGGTAAAAAAAATTGAAAAATAAAAATCTAAACAGAGATCTGTGCAGTGACAGATGTTCTGTGCAAATGTGTTTCAGGGTCTTTGTTGTTGCTTATCCATCACACGATGAGATCAGGGAATGGAGCGGTTCCATTTCTAATTATTCTTCGTTTGGATCGGCTGACTCTGTCCGACACGTAAACAGCCGCGAAACATTTGTGCCAATTTGGTTTGGTGTTTCTGTTCTGACTAAAGCCTTTCCTCCCCCCTGGCCTCTTTAATCACAACACGCTGCCGTTAAGAAAAACAAAAGCACACCCTCTGTTTCTATCTCGAGTTTTTACAAACACGGTGTTGCGACAAAGTATTCACTAACCAACAGCTGAGTAAAACTGATGCATGAACTCTTCTAGGATCACTTACGGAGGAATGGGTTGAACTGAGCAGCTCGTGGCACCATGATATGATGCCCCAAAGGCAGCTAGTCGTGAAATTTCCTCTCTATTAAATTTTCCAGTCAACTCATAGTGTAATAAAGTGGAAATAATGAGAGCGATTAGGACGATTGCTGACTTTCTGCAGTTAGAGACCTGCAGCCTTCATGCTGCTCCACCAAACTGCCTATGACTGCGCAGCTGCATCACCAAGTTCAGTGGAAAACACAGATATCCTGGTGCAAAAAAACTCTCCACCGCTGCAGGAATGGAGGCGTCTTGTCTGCAGAGATGAATCGTGTCTCTGTCTGGCAGTTGGACCAGTCTGGGTTTGGTAGAACAAAACTGGTGTCAAATGTTAACGTTGGGTACAAATGTGGGTTTATGTCGCTTGCATGTAAAAATGCCAAAAGGAAAAAGAAGGTTTTGTAAAACATAAAGTCCTGCCATGTGCAGAGCTTGATTCTGGGTTGGAATGGGTCTGTTGGGATGGAGGGTGTGGCGGTAATAAGTGGAATATTATTGAAAACCTTATTTTAGTAACTCAGTTCACAAAGTGAAACACTGTATAAATTAATTACATGTTCAAGCTTTTAACTCTGTTAATAATAATGACGATTTTCTTCTTATGAAAACACAACATCCAGGATTAGAATATCATATTGGAAGAATAAAAAAATCACTTTTAATGCAGAAATATGCACTTTATGAAAATTATTTTAATATCTGCTTTATGTTTGCTTTCAAAAGCCATTTTTAAACTGACAAGCGAACCTCATTTAATTTATTAAATATGACTGTGTATATTTAAAAAGCCCAGTTTTCTACATCACAAATCGGGAAACTGCTTCAGGCTGCTTAAAGTTCATGACGGTAAATTTAGAAAACAATTAAACAAATATGGATCATGTGGAATGTTTTCCAGTAGGAAAACATTTAACCTTCGTCTCATTGTGACCTACTGGCCTTTTGGAGATGGGAGTAAAGCCTTGACATTCATTTATAATCAAAACTCAGCATATTAGCACAAACATCTCCAGGCCAACCACTGAGCACGGAAGAGGAGGAATCATGATTTATGCTGACGTTAAGACATTGACAAATCATAAAATACTTAATTCTTCAAACACAGCTGCTCCAGTTTGTCCTGATCTGTGTGTGATGGACTACAGCTGTAGTTACTGTTTCTATCTGTGCGCTTTATGCAGCTGTAATTATTCTTAAAACCCGATGAAGGTCCTGATACGCTGGATCCTCGGCTGACATGGCCCGTTTCAGCCCTCCTCGTTCTAATGCCTCTTCTTTTCCGTCCTCCCGTTAGATGTCCACTGTTCCTTGATCCCAAATGAAAAGAGACACTTTCCTTTTCAAAACAGAGGGTTGCAGCAAAGTGGTAGGCTAAGTGGTGGATAGCGATTGGACCTCTTTGACATTTTAGACCCTTTCAACATCTTCTGTCAGAAAGAAACAAACACAGAGTTCAGCTCTTTCAACTAACTGCACCTGCTTTCTACAAAAGATGGTCCGCTGACCCTCTGGGCAACACAAGGAGATTTTTGTGTAGCAACGTTTGCTTTGAAAGGCTATTAGAAAAGGAAGAATCGTTTTAGCCTGTAATCTGGAAGATGAGACAAATGTTAGTGGATTTTACATGTAATGGTGCAAGTCATTGCAGAGAAAACCACTCAAGTATGACATGTGTTATGATCTGGAGATGAAATGTCTTTAAAGTACACTTTTAGTACTTCTTTACCAAACTAAGTCAAATATTTTTGTATAGGAAAATACTGAGTAATTAAGGAACCAAATAGGGCTGCACAGTGGCACAGTTGGTAGAGCTGTTGCCTTGCAGCAAGAAAGTTCTGGGTTCGATTCCCAGCCCCAGTCTTTCTGCATGGAGTTTGCATGTTGTCCCTGTGCATACATAGACTGTCATGTTGGAAAAACATGACAGTCATGTTTTTCCAAAAACATGACTGTCAGTTTAATTGGACTTTCCAAATTGTCCCTAGGTGTGTGTGTGTGTGTGTGTGTGTGTGTGTGTGTGTGTGTGTGTGTGTGTGTGTGTGTGTGTGTGTGTGTGTGTGTGCATGGTTGTTTGTCCTGTGTGTCTCTGTGTTGCCCTGCAACAGACTGGCAACCTGTCCAGGGTGACCCCACCTCTCGCCTGGAACGTCAGCTGGAGGGGCACCAGCAACCCTCCTGACCCCATTAAGGGACGAGGGTGTAAAGAAAATGGATGGATAAGGAACCTAATAAACAGAAATATAGCTTAAATCAAACAGTGTGTAGAATTGTGTCTTATTATTTTAGGGTAACTTATGGTTACAGAAGTTAATTAAGCATGTTATTGTCTGAAATAGTTTTTTTTGTCTCTGTTCTATTTTTCATGGGTAATTATCTCAGTTACAACACCATATATTAACAACTTCATTTAGTTTGATCTATTTTTTCACTTTTACTTATTTTTAAGATTGATTTCAACTTGTCTTGCATTGGATCCTTGCTTTTAAATATTGGTTAATTACTTATTTT
Source organism: Micropoecilia bifurca (assembly GCA_903067075.1). Classification (NCBI taxonomy): domain Eukaryota; kingdom Metazoa; phylum Chordata; class Actinopteri; order Cyprinodontiformes; family Poeciliidae; genus Micropoecilia; species Micropoecilia bifurca. Next base: position 11,784 of record CAEGAF010170380.1, read on the forward strand.
CAGAATAATCCCCAATATGCGGTTCATAGTAAACACCTATGAGCTGATTAACTTACTTGGGTATTTTTTAAAATTTGTTTTCAATCCCCAATAACTAACTTTGAGCATTTCTGTTAGCATGCTAATGCTAAAATTAGCACTAGGTTCAACTTTCAGCTCCGGGAAGAGTGTGTATTTGAATAGTGTGCTGTCTGACACTGGATGAAGTTAAAGTGAGCTTTAGTCAATAAATAACTATAGATTACAAAAAGTCTGATTCACAATGAAGTAGAAAAACAGAGGACGTCTGTCAAACAAAGCTCCAGGATTTTTCTTATTCTGTCAGATCCTCGTCCATTCTTTGTTTTTACACCCTGGCTAGTTTTTTTTGTCTATATTTCTGCAAATGTCTGGTGTTTGGTTTCTGACCAACAGCAAAGATAGAGCTGAGTTGGGTCAGGAATCGGAGAGATTTAAATAGGAACCAGGAAAACTGATTTGAGGATTAAACACCGAAAACAAAACCAACAGTGAGATAAAAATTCCTGAGCAGGACACGGAAAACGCAGTAAACGAAAACACATAACCAACAGGCATCACCAAAAGCTTCCTCAGATTGTGACAGCATGTGGATCTTTGATGGGTCGGATCTTCGACTGAGTCTCCGTCGCCTTAAGGGAAAAAGCCAAATCAACTAAATGAGCACCAACTCTGTTGCAACGTATAAATCATGGAGTCCCACTTCTTCTGGCATCGATATCCTTCCTCCCATTCTCTGCCTTAAATGCTAAACAAAGCTGGAAATAAAACAAGAGGAGGAGAAGCTAATTACTCGTAGCCCGAAGAAATAAGTCAGCTTAAGCTCTGGACAGCAGTCGATAGCTTGACAGCTTCGCAGAACGTTTCTTATTGTCTTTAAAATGGCAGACTCTTAAAAACCTTCTTCTCCTTTGACCTTCTGAATTGAGTGATTGAATTTCGTCAGTGAGATTATGGTTTGCTTGTGGTTAAAGATAAAACATTAACGCGGGTTCTGCCCCGTTACGTCTGTCACGCTGGATGTAAATCACAGACGAGGGAGCCGATGATTTACTTTGCACAGTCTGAATAAAAAGGTATATTCTGTGTCATGTCAGACATTTTCAGTATTGCCTATTGAGAATTTATGAGTATAGTGGAGCACTCTGCCTCTCTGAGCATGCCTGGCTGCACTGATGTGAAGTGGTAGAGCAGGGTTCCTGAGTTGTCTTTGTGCCGATAAGTGGCCCGGCCTTGGGCACTTGTGTTTTAATTAGCAGTGGGTTGTATGAACTGGAAATGCACAAAACGAATGTGTAGGTTTTCGCAAAAATGCCTGGTGAAGAGGCTTCGTCCAGAGACGGCGACGCGGCGCGGACGACTCAAGGAGAAGGAAGGAACTCTGGGAGAACCTGAGCCGGCAACAAACCGAAAGGTTTCTGAGTGTGAGCTCAGCAGGAGACTCGGCGTAGAGGGGTGGAAAATACAAACTGACAAACACAAGTATTGATTTCAATGTCCTTTTCGCTCTCTATCTCTCTCCTTGCCCTCCTTGTTCCCTTTGCTTTATTTTTTTTGTCTATATGGTCTTTTTTTTCTTCCTCCATCTGGAGAGCTGGCTGGAGGACTTTATTTTCTATCCGTCTTGAAGTATTGTGGGGATGGACGGAGGACGGGGGTGAAGGAGAAGGCTTGATGAGGAAGGCAGAAATGGATTGTCGAAAGAAAAGTGGAAATGGAGAGACGGCGAGAGGGAGAAAGACAGCAAAGAGAAGACGAGAGAGGGCCGGTAGTTGTTGAAATGAGTGCAAAGCAATCTAGTCGAAATGGAAAGAGACGGTTAAAGTGGAAAGGCGGTTTGAAAAAAGAAAAAAAGTGAGAGCATGTGAGAGACAGAAGCAGAAGAGTAAAAGGGGGAAGAGGGAAAAAAAACCAGAGGGAATGACTTCAGGTCCAAGACGAGGAAACGAAGGATGCGAGGTTAGGTAAATATGGTTCCTGGTCTTGTTTCCTTCCTCCCCCAACCTGCCTCGTCTCCCTCGGCGCCCCCTTGTTATCTCTATTAGCACCTGCTGGGCTAACGAGGACCCCCCCCCCGCCCCCCCGCTCCCCGTTGCCAAGGCAACCCTCACCAACCTTGCTCACTCTTACCTCCCTTTTTTTGTCCCCACCCCGCCTCACCCCACCAACGCCTCACCCCTTCAACTTCGGCAACCACTAACTACCTTCAATCTCAGCTCCCCCCCCCCCCCCACCTCCACCGCCACTTCCTCTCCAGGTAATGAAAGGAAGATATGAAGCAGAGGGCGTGCGGGGGGGGAGGAGGGGGAGGTGGAGGGGAGCCCAGAGGAGGGGTGATGCTGAAAAGGAAAGAAAGACGATTTGAAGTGAACATGCATTATACCCTGTTTCCATTCCCCTCTGCCGTATTATCTGCCGCTGGATCCTATTCACTATTCAGTGCATTCAGACGCTGCACTCGTTGATGTAATGGCGGTGTGGAGAGGGCCAGGGTAACTCCGCTTTTATTGCTGGCATCCAATGAGAGAGCCCTGAAAAACACTGAGCAAAACCTCGAGCTGCTGCCTATGCGAAGAGTTTACCTTCGTAAAACCGGAGCCAGAATGCTGTTTAAGATAAAACGCTCTGCTTATCTTTACTAAATGGAAATTGGTTTTAAAGCTTACCTTGTTAGCCACGATAAAAGGCCTGGTATAAGGTGCTTTTTAGCTGGAACCTTGATGTTTTTTTCTTTCTCAGCTTTGCTCTAACTTTCCCCAAGATAAGCTAATTGGCAGTAGGTATGTTAATGGGCATGGTGTGTCTGGTGTTTCATATTAAATGTCAGGCCACCTCTCTAGGGTAAGAGCTGCTTTTCACCTTGTGGCACAATCAATGCTGGTCCACTTTGTGAAAACACAACTGACGTCCACAGGAGTCATTTAGAAACCACAGAGAACAATTGTTCATGACCATTACTTGAGAAAAACATCAAGGAATGATGGACGGCCACATTCTCTAAAGCGCCCCACAGTTTTGAGAAAACCAGTTAAGTCTTATGCAGTCACAGTTGCATCCCAGCAGCGCCGCTCTCTAATGTATTCTTCAATATTCTGCTGTAACTACGTTAAAGACCAGCACCAGAGCCGCCTGCCTATTACGGCAAAGTGGCTAAGTGCTTCCTTCCACACTTCAGTACCTGTCCTGGTTGTTAGTGGAGAGAAACGAAAGCATGTAACAAAATAATAAAAAAAGGGAGGGAGGCCCTTTTAAAGAAAACTGAGGAATAGTCGGAGTGAAAAGCGTGTGTTTTCCGTCACTGTTGGTTTACTTCCTTCCAAAATGCAGCAGTTATTTTATGGCTCTTGTACTTTTCTAACTTCCCACATTTGCAGTCTCTTCATTAAGTTCTGGCCTCCTGATTTTTGTCGCTGCGGTCTTAACCAGAGGACAGATTCCCACAGACCAGTGCACATAAAGCTGGGCTGTTTCAGACATTTCCCTGGACTGTCATTGGCAGCAAAACTACTCCCTTTATTCCCACTTCTCACTGGTGCTGGCAAAGCTCTAAAACGAACACACAAATCCGCTGTGGAGCGAGGAACAGAAAGAGAGAGAGAGAGAGCAATGGCTCAGCAAAATCTACTTTTGAGGCGTGTTTAGCCCTTTTCGACGATGTTGGCTCTATCGTCCCGTCGCTGGATTTAGGCAGGCCAAACATCCTGACCGGCGTCCAACCCTAATATGGGCTCCATAAAATACTTTGCTGCCAGCCGGGCCGCGAGGACCCAAGCCACGCTGAGGAGTCGCATGTTTTCATAGTCTTCTGACCTTGACGATTGAAAGGTATTTGTTTTAGAATAATTCCCGAGCGTATTAACGGGCCGGGCGCTTTGCGAGGCCGGCGGTATAAACTCAAGCTGTGTTTAGGTTTTCAGGCATTCCTGGATGATGGAGGGTGGCGGTGGTGGTGTTTGGTCAAAGCTTCTGGCAGGAGAAATGTTAGAATGGAATATTATATCTGACCAAATATGGAAGCGGCCATAAAACAATCACATCAACAGCAGGCCATCTTTCAGGACAGGCTTTTCAGTGGCCGTCCAAGTGAGGGGATTGAAATGGCAACACACCCTCTCTCACACACAGTATCTCAATTTAAACAGGAAGAGAACAAACGAGGGGGGAAAAAAAGCCCACAATGCACCAGAGAGACAATTAGCTTCTGCACATAAAGCCACGTTTTGGATATTTGTGTTTTTTTTTTACCACATTCATGTGTGTGACACTGCAGTCGGTTTGTACGTGAAGCACGCCGGCCTACTTGTTTGCTCAACAAACACCCGCCACTTGCGTGTGCATGTAGCTGGCAACCTTCTTCTGTCCAAAACACACACACACACACACACACACACACACACACACACACACACACACACACACACACACACACACATTAGCTGGCATCGGTGTTGGCATTTATATTGGCAGCCAGGGTCTGGTATCCACAGAGAGGGGTGAACGCTGTAACTCAGACCCAGTCCTCAGTGAGTCTGTGTGTCATCATGAAACACAGTAACTGTCTCTGGCAAATTGTGAAGCGCCACGTTTCAGAGCCCCCCCCCCCCCCCCCACACACACACACACCCTCCGCCCCCCCACTGGCACTACACGCTGCTGCAACCAGAGCCAGACATCAAGTGCCATGTTGGTTCTCTCCATGTTTTCCGCGTGATTCGGCTGTGCAGTAATGTCGGCGTTAATGTGCGAGTCTGAAATCCTCCCAGGTGTGCGTGCGTGCGCGCGCGCGCGCGCATGATATCACACTCGGATAAAAGCAACAATCACCGTTGCACAGGTGTTGCGCCACCGATATGCTTTTGTGTTCCGGCACAAGGCTGAATTTACACGAGCCGCGTATCTTTCGCGCCTTAAAGAGCGAACCGCGTGATCCCTGCGCGTCGACTGTGTACGTGGGAGACGCAGGTGCGGATTAGCCGGCGCTCAACGCTCAGGGGGGCTGAGGGGGGCTGAGCCGGGTGAAGGGGGGTTAATTAACAATGGAGACACAACCATGCGCGGACAAACACACACACAAGGGCACCTACACCTCACTGACTCATAGCAGGACTTGTGTTTTACTTCATCTCTGTCGGCATGTGTGTTGTGAATGTGTGCGACGGGATGCCGCAGATATATAGGGAGTAAATTGGAAAGGGACAGAGCGGAGTGGAGGTAAAGGAGGCGGCGTGGGAGACGGATGAGCAAAAGGACAGGAAGCAAAGGTCAGCGGACAGTAAGAGAGGCGGAATGCAAACAGACGGAGACAGGAGCAAACAGAGCAAACTAGATTGAAGGAGACAAAAGGCTGAAGGGTTTGTGATAAAACACGTTACGGACAGGAAGCCAACAGGGATGCGGAAAGAAGGACGCAGTGGTTGCAGCTACTGCTAATAGCGTCATGAGCTGAACTGAAACTGCGACTGCAAAACGTTTAGCTCATTTAAATCTGTTTGTCCATCCTTCTCTCTATTTATAATATAATTTAAGCAGATATCACCTGAAATGAAAAGATGGCGAAACCCTCCATAATGTCACTTCACACGGCTATGCTAATGCTAGCTCACTATTGAGAGACACATACAGTAGCTCTCTGTCCTTTGAGGCAGGTTCCAGCCCATACAGGAGGACCCCAGGCTAAATGAACACATACCAATCAGGCATAAGATTATGACCACCCATGAATCCTGATGATGAGTCACCAAGATGTGTGGCGGCAGAACCATTAAGTCTTCAAAATTGCAAGGTCCGGCCTCTGTGGCTCCAACTTTTTTGCCCAGAACATCCCAGAGATTCTGTCCTGCAACTTTTAAGTTTGTTTCTGCGTCAACACCTGAGGCATAATTAAGTCCTTCCTCTGCAGAACCTGAGCGTATGAGGAGGTGATTTGATTCAGATGTAGCGAACTTGAGGCACACCAACATGTTGCAGGACGTCGCGCCTCTAGGATTGGAGTTTGACGGCCCTGCTGTGTTTGATGGAGAGTTGGGGGAACTGGAGGTCAGTGGAACACCTGAAACCTGTTGTCGTTCCCCTCAAACCGTTCCTGGAGCATGTTTTAGTTTGGCTCCACACAATCCTTTCTGACACCTCTAAAGACAGCCTGAGTTCATGCCGCAGGGTTTGAGACCCATGGGTTTAGACCTGTACTTTCACTTTTTTGACGGTTTCTTTATATCTTAACATTTTACTATTCACTGCAGCTGAGAAGGATGAAAAAATAAATAAAACGGCTTCTTAGCCCTTTGTAATTGTAGGTTTTCACTTGGTTGCAATAAGTAGGACAAAGCTTGATAAATTTTATTGTCATTTTGAAAAGAATAGATTTTCTTTTTTTTAGTCCATCTTTTGTTCCTGTACTCAGAATAAAAATGAAAATAACCATTTAAAAACATAATGTTTTTGGCTGTTTGCTGATATTTGATTTTGACCCTGGCAGCAAGTTTTCTACAAATTATTCATTCAGTCATTCGCAGGCCTGGATCTTGATGAGCGATATAAGGACTGGTCAGAAACCGGTCAGGCTAGAGCAAAGAAACACAAGCTATAATGTGATAAATGGACAGATAATGAATTTTGCCATCAATATGGAAACATTTAAAATAATGTCACTCTTAAAAGGCATCTCTACAAAGTGGAAGAGACTGAAATTAAGGACCGAGGCAAGACTTCCTCAGAGGGAGGCGGCGACTGTGTTAAACGAACTGGAGGAAGTGATACTAGGCTGCACCAGCTGGAGCATAAAGCAGTAAATCAGAAAAATAAACCTCTATTTACTGGCTATTTGAGTGCAGTTAACTCATAAAGGACAAATAAACACCTCCGTACAATACTTCCTGGCTGCGCGGGAGGCTGCAGCGTTGTCAGAATTTATAAGAAAGTTGCTGCTCTGCAGAACAAGCTTGGTTCATGCTCTGCCAAGCTGAGATCAGATTGTCAGAAAGGAGGCAGCAATTTGGACTAATTGCTTTGTTTTTATAGTTCTCACACCTATGCTCTGTAAAAGACCGGTGGTTACAGATCCGCTGACGGAAAACAGGCTGCAGATCCTAAGCATTCAGACAGAAGCGAAGCAAGAAGAAATTAGGGAGATTCAGATGCAGAAATTGTGAAGACAGAAACATCATCTTTTTTAGAAAAAGTCTATGTTTACTAAGAGGCCATTAAAGCTGTTTTCTTAAAGGAAAGATGAATTTAGCCTTTCTCCAACCTGGACCTTTTCCCTTCCTTACCTTAAGCTCTCAAAACAGCTTTACTTAAGACACAACCTTATGCAAATGTCTTCTTTATCAATAGATTATTAACAAGTTATTAACTGGCTTATTTTTAAGTACAATATTGTATTTTTCAATCTCAACTTGAGTAAAAGACCTGATAAACTAATGGTTGGATATTGAAGCTTGTTTTTATCAGTCATTAAGAAAACTGTAGATTTCCATAGCACCGTCACTTCATCAAAGACAAATAACCAACTTTTTAGTCTCCTCTGTCTCTTAGTGTGTTTGTACCAAAGCAGATTTATACATTTTTCGCTAAGGACTCATGATGGGCGGATTTGGGATTAAAGGACATACACCCGTGGTAAAAGTGTTTCCAAGCCGATTGAGAGAGAAATAAAACTACGGTTGATAAAAAGTTGTCCATACAGAGACGACCAGCAGCTTTGAGTTGTTGAATATGCAGCTTCCTATTGAGAAACGGTGGCAAAAGCCAGATCTACTTCCTTCATGCACTTTCAAAAGAGTAATGAGAGAATATGGCAACATTAGCTGCAACAGAGGGTTTGTTCGTAGATGAGGAGGAAAAAGAAAAAAGAGACCAAGCTAGACATGATTTCTTTGCAGTAAGACTTTATGTGAGATAAAAGTAAGTACGCAAGCGTAATGGCAGCCATATCTCCTTTTGTTGCACGGGGGATGACAAACGGCTGAATATCGAAACATTAAGCCAGGAATAATTTCTATAGTAAAGAAAAAACATGAGTAAACTTGGAAGCAATAGATCTGTCAATGGCCTTGTGCAGAAAAGACCAAGACAGGAAACCATGTTAGAAACATCTTTGTCAATGAAAAACAGAAAAGAAAATACTATGTGAACATAAAGCACATATAGTTAATACATAAATATATCCAGAAAAGAAACACAGCTAAAAACGGGGAGACTGTGTACTAAGCACATTTATGGAAAAGGAAAGCTAAGATGACAGAAGGCTGAAGGATTACCTTCATTAGTGGCACTTTCCAGTTGGAAACACGCAGCCAAACAGCACTGAACAAAAAGTAATTTACAGGAAACAAAAGAGGAAACACAAGGAGCTCTGACACCTCAACCAACGGCTCCATCGAGGAAAGAAACACGGCTAAACACAGACGATCTGGGACTGAAATGCCTGCAATAAACGCATCGTTGGAAATGACAGCAGTAGCTCTGAAAATGACTGTCCAGAAAAGAAGCAAAGCAACGGTGAGCCAGGTGTAGCTTATGGGAAAGGAAACAAAAACGACCAAAGTACTCTGAGCTAATGGCAAAAATAAATGGAGCGCAGAATTAGAAAATCATAGAGTCTCACTCAACCTCTGCAGAACTGGTGAAACCGTTTGAGCAGTCTACTGTACTTGAACCAGATCATGTCTAAGGATGGAGAAAAGGTTTCTCCCCCCCCTCCAATATAAAGAAGAATGAAAAGGATTTAACGTCTGGTGAGACTGTTTGAAGAGTGTCCCTCATTCTTTCAACAGAGCTGTAAAGGAACATTTTAATCAGATTTTCTTCAAGTGTGCATGAATTAATTATTACAATGATTATCGCTCTTTGAATCAGTGGATTTCGTGTCGTGGGGCGCAGTGGACCTTGTCTAATGCTGCTTCTAAGGAATTTCCAGTCGGCTACAGTTCTGAGGCCAGCTTTGAATAATGATCGGATTTAAAGATGAACATGCCTGCCGCACTCGCCTATTGGATGCCATGCTACTGGCTGTGAAAAGACCGCAGTTGAACCTTGCTCTCCATTTCTTTTTATGTCATATGCAATCATTAGATGAGAACTATCGAGTTCCTCTCTGTGTGCCGACGCCAGACTAATAGTCTGTGTCTGTAAAGGTCAGTGAATGAATGGATTGATCAGTGGTCATCATCGATGGGAAGAAGCAGAGAGACACACAGCCGGAGTGATGGACTGGTATTAACAGGAGACCAGACATTGGAAGGAGAAAATCAGCCACTGGACAAACTTTTCAGATATACAGAGGTCAAAACTATGCATTGAGGTCAGGACTGCAAAATGGAGGTGATTCAGTCACATCATCTTGTGTAGGAGAGCAGAGATAAAGGGAGAAAGGAGAGGAGGGTAGAGAAAAGGAAGATAGCAGAGAGAGTCAGTTGGGAAATAACTGAGGTGCAGAGCGAGGGAGACCAGCAAAATGTCAACTCAACTCATTTCAAACACAGAGAGAAGGAGACGGATGGCGGTGAAAGTGTGGAGCATCTGCGTTTCTATCTGAGGGTATATATGCAAATTGTGGGGAATATGCAAGCGGATGTGATTTTTGGACTGGTTGCTGTATACTTAGGGGGGAAAGCAGAGACAGCAGGCTTGGACAGAGCCGAGGAGAGAGCAGAATATGGAGAAAGAGGGGGGTAGAGGTAAAGTCACCAAACACAACAAAGTCTTCTGAATACTTTTACTGGTACCCTGTGAGCTTTGCCTTTTCAACGATAGGAAAACGCGCTCAAAAAATTTGAAGAACCCAGAAAAGCAGCATAACTAGTACTAATAATAAGTCAATTTCACGTTGCATAGCACATTTTAGCAACAAGGGCAATTCTAAATGCTTTACACCATAAAACAGAATACAGTAACCAATTATGAAACAAGAAATAAATGTTGCATTTAGTCAAATACCAGCATCAAAGTTTGAAGTAAAAAGAAAAAAGACACACACAAGAAGACAGCACCAAACAACCACTGAAATCCAGAAGGAAATCATGTCAATCGAGGTTGGATAATATGTTAATTAATATATTAAAATAATAAAAACATGTTTGTAAATCCACAGTGTGACCTTTTTTTTGGTGTTCTCCAAAAGTGGGCGTGGCCTACAAGGCTTGTAAACAAGAAGTACAGTCACAGTCTTGGAGGAACAGTGAAGGCAAAACACTAAATACCACCTATTCTGTGGAAGCTGAGCCAAAATAGTTTACGCTGATACATCAGTGGAAGAAAATCTGCTTTAGGTGTAACTCTGATAAAAAACAAGCGGCACTTCTTCGTCTAAAAAAAAAGAAAGAAAGAAGCAAATGGTGTTTTAGCTTTCCGTCATCTGTAATTTCTTTATATTTCTCTTCCAGGAAAACAGATTTTCTTGTAATCTTTTAAAGTGCCATTTTCATTTTTAAAGCTCTTTTGCTTTAGTCTTTCATTTCTCTCTTCTAACAACTAGGACACATATTCATCTGTGGCAGGAAACCACTTAGCCACTTTGCAGTAATAGGCAAGCTGCACGCATGGCGGTCTTAAACGTAGTTACACCAGAGTATTGAACAATACATTACAGAACAGGGCTGCTGTTACACAAGCAAATTGTGAATCCATTAAACTGGTTTGTTCAGACTGGGAGCAGAGTGATGTGGAAAAAAGTCTCCAGTCAGTCCACATTTCTTCATCTGTTTCTTTCAAATCCTCAGACTTTCTAGTATTTAGAAGTGATCTTACACAAAACTTATCCAACTCTGTGAAAATCTGTGTTTACTATTTTTTCTATTCAATATTTGATCGCTTTTCAATGAATTTACTATCCATCCATCCATCCATTTTCTTGCACCCTTGTCCCTTGGTGGGGTCGGGAGTTGCTGGTGCCTATCTCCAGCTGGCGTTCCAGGCGAGAGGCGGGGTACGCCCTGGACAGGTCGCCAGTCTGTCGCAGGGCAATGAATTTACTATGTCTACATATTATTTGTATTTTTAAGCTTCATTATTCTAGTCTTAAAAACGGTTTGCGCAAAAACAAAATTACATGGTGGCCGGCTTCATTTTGAATCCAAGGAAGTTGAATAAAAACAAGACCTAAGATACAAAACATAAACAATAACAAAGAGGTTAAATGATCATCGTTTCAGTTCAAACAGACTTGACTTGGACCAAATACTTTGTTTCTTTTACCTTTTTGTCAAGTTGCAAAGATGTGAGGCGAGGAAAGAAGTTCGCTTTCCAGCAGGACAACAATCCAAAACATACAGCAAAAATTTATATCAAAGTGTACATGTGTTGGCCTAGTCAAAGTCCAGACTTCAAGTACATTAATTATATGTGGAGAAAATTTTTTATATGGATTCTCTTAATGCCGTCTGACAGCTTAGTCTCATTATGTGTGCAGTAGCTGGACACAGTGCACTGAACTTCTAGTTAAAACTTGACAAAACTTGGGAAGGCCAAAGGTTACTGAAAAATTACTTCTTTGTATTTAAGAGTCACCCTCACAGAAAATGACTAAACGTGTCAGCATACAGATAAAAAAAAGTTCCTCGGTTTATACATTTTTTGTGAATAAAGCATGTCTGTCATAGGGAGGCTCTGTGTGTGAGTGAGTGTTTGTGTGAGACCTCCATATGGGACACAAGGTATTTATTATTAATGCAGCAGATTTGTATTAACTGTTAAGTAGATCTGCTTTCAAATGTCAACATACATGCCCACACACACACGCACACACACACACGCCCACACACAAAACAGTGCTTGCATTACAAAGAAGTGGTGCATCTTAAATTAGCAGGGCTTGCATCTTGAGGCATACGCTGAAATAACACACACACTCACAGAAAGAGCCAGAGCCACCAAAAAGAACACGCCATTATGGGAGCTTCAGACACTTTTGAAAGATAACGTCAGAAGAGCCCAATTACCACAGCGACTGATCCACCATTTCTTCTACCTCAGTCAAATCCCTCCGTCATGCTTCCCTCCCAAAGTGGCCGCATGTCCACAGGTGCTGAATGCATAATGAAAGCCCACCTATACGTGCACCGGGTCTGTCTCCTGGCAGACACTCTCACTTATTAGCACTTCCTCACACAGATAGGAGACCCCACTCCCTCTTTTCCGGCCGCCTCAGCATCCTTGGCGAGGGCGGCAGGCCGCGTTTGGAAAACAGGAGGGGGGTTTGCTCTGCTGCGACGGGGAGACGGCTGCTGCTTCATTACAAAAGGCAGGGTGAGAGAGAGAGGAGCAGAAACTCCCCAGATCTCCTGGAGGCACATTAGCCAAAACTCCCTTCGGTTCCCTTCTTGTCTTTCCTGTGTGATGGTGGCTCCTCTGAGAGGCTGCCCTGTTAAACAGAGGAAGACACCAGATTTTGGCAAGAATCTTCCGTCCGCACCAAAACTGGGAACGTTATTGTGTTGCTTTGGCAGCTAAAGGCGCAGCAGGGTGTTTTTTTTTTTTTTTTTTTCGAGTTTCCCCAACTGCATCTCAACCTGAGGCTGGCTGTCTCTTCAGTTCCTCTGATTAATGTGTTCACATAATTACAGGGGCGGGTTGGAGACTTTAATAAACCCAGTTTTGCTGTTTTTGTGAAACCCGTATGAGGTTTCAGGTCACGACGCGTAATTATAGGAAACTGTCAGAAGTTTTGTTTCTCTCCGATCCGTTGTGTTTCATACCGGTCACAACCACCTGTGAGTTTTTCTTATAGATCAAACATCGGTGGCATCTTCGTTATTTCTACTCTTCTAATTAGGCCCTTAATAAAGGAAAAAAAAGAACATCACCATGTTTTTTGCGAGATAGTGCAAATTGACATCATGATCCTCCAGGAACAAATCATTACGAGGTTTATTACCAAACACTGATTAAAGGAACTAATTTGTTGCCTCGATGGGAACAGAAAAGTTTCGATTCAAGATGACAACCTTCTCCTGTATAATACAGTAAATGCTCACCATGCAGATATATCAGCCAGTTGTGTGCATGAAGGTCATACATCTCACTTTGCTTAAACATTTGGGTTCAGCTTAGTAAGGTTATTGGAGATTTTCTCTTGTAAATGGTTAAAAAAGTAAGTCTAAAATATATTCATACACCTCCATTAACATGAAGTCGAATGTTGGTTTCCAAGTTGCACCCCGAGGACGTCAACCCTTTTCTACTGATTAGCAAGCCTTTATCATAATGCTGGTAATATATTCAACCATTCCTTTTGGCAAAATTGGTAGAAGTAATTTAATTTTAATGGTTTCCTTTTTACAGACCTGGATATGAATCATAGTCCACAGATTTTACAGAGTTGACATCAGGGCATTAGGGAGGTAATTCCAGTTGCTAGGCGTCACCATGTTAATCAACTCCAAAGCCAATTTTGCTTTTCGCATAATTTTCCTGTTGGATTACTAAATTCTGTCCAAGTTCAGATCATCCAGCTGTCGGCTTTGAGCAAAGAAACATTACCACAGCACAATGCTGCCACCACCTTGCTTGGCTTAGCCGTTTCTGAACGGCCAGCCTTAACTCCTCCCATCATATCTTTACATTGTGGCCATCTAGCTCACTGTTTGCCTTGGCAGACCATAAAGTGATTCCTTCATTTTGTTTGGTCTGTCCAGGAAAAAATTCTGTCATTCTTGAATTTGCTAAAATTGACATGGGCCCTCTGTGTCATGATGTGTGTGGATGTTGGACCCAAATGCAGCAGGTTGAGACTTAAAAGTTAATTAAGAGTGAAAAAACAAACAACAAAAAAACATGGATAACACATGGAGCTAACAAGACCAGTCAGGATTTAACAGGAGGAACCAGGAGAAAGGGTTAAATATTGAAAGCTGAACAAAAGACCTGGGCTGATTAGTTAACGGGATGCAGGTGTGAGATGCTACCTTAGCGATGGACTGACTCAGAAAAAATCCATAACATACAAATGTGGACTGATAGATGCCTACAGTTTGCTATCAATCGTTCCATAAAATTAAAAGTCACGCTGAGCAACATTGCTGAGAGCAGGAGATGCATAATAAACAACCTTCCCTGCTGATGCCAAACAGCTTTCAGTGCTATTGACTCTGGTTTGAAGGTGTTTATTGCTACAGTTAATTTGAGTTTAAAGACAGAAGACATATCGACCGCGAAACGATTGATGCTCCCTATCGGTCAAACGAAGGAAATGACTCTGTGACCGAAATGATATCGAGAATCTGAACTCACAGTTGAAGTCCTGATATCCATGAAATGTGAGTAAAAACAGAGTGGCATCAGATTTTAGCGGTTTCAGGCTTTCAGTTTTGTCTTTGGTCAAAGATTACAAGCCGCTTCTCCAGCCACAAATAGGCTCACATGTTGGTATCGGTTGTATTTACCCAGAATGCTCCGCACTATAGTCCGGTTCCTGCTTTTGCAGCGGTCTCTGCTTCGCTTGGTTATCAACACATTAACATTCAAACAGCACCAGTTATCTTTAATCAAACCAATAGACGGATCAGAGGTCGAATACATATTACCCTAAATGATCTGAACTTCCTAGGGAAACAAATTGGAGTTTGATTGAAGTGGACCAACACGGCTGTTGTGAATGCAGTCTTAGAAACAGAGCTATGGCTCATTTCAAGTAAAGCTGCAGCTCGAGGCACCAAAAGCTCAAAACAAGATTCAACAGCAGAATAATCTGCTTGGACCTGGAGGAATTTGTTTTATGGGCTTGTTTTTCTCACTGTTAATGTTTATTATTTTCAGATTAGCCCTCCTTGGACCTGAAAGGTTCAAATAAATCAATGTGGGCGCAAAAATTAATATTACATAAATGCCTATGATGACTCTACAGTTTCTCCCCTTTCAGTTTTAAAATGTTGTTTTTCTTGCTCAGATTGCTGCTCTGTCCACCGTCTTTGTGCGTGGGTTATAGTTTACGTAAGCCGGGTCCCAAAGTTAGAATCGCTCCTGGATTTCTTGAACACTAATCAGACGCTTGGTGAGCTTTGTTATGGAGCTGAGCTCCAGAGAAAAATATGAACATATGGAGAGTGGAAAATATGCCAGAGACCACAGAATAAAGTGGACTTAATAATGGCCAGAGGTGTCATAAGAGACACACACAGCCCTCCTCCCCAAAACACACACACACACATTTCAAGAAAAGTGTTGGCTCATTGGCACACCAACATTTAGACTGGCCTCATTTCAGTTGCTCACCTTCTCTCTCCCACACACACAGCCTCTCTCTTTTCTGGCCAGGCAGGGGGTCAAAGTTCAACTCGGTAATGGAGTCACTCCCACCTGGCAGTGTCAGGTAATACAGAGGGGGGGAAACGGGGCCGAGTTCTGAATGACCTAAATTGTGGCAGCAACCTTGAAGAGCTCAGGTGGTGAAAACTAAAAAAAAAAAAAGGTGGAATAGGGGATGAAAATGAAAAAGGGGGGGAGGGGAAGGGGGGTGAGGCAGACATGGAAGGCCAGTGGTAATGCGTGTCCTTAAACTGATTTCGGTTGTTTTCGGAGTGAGGTGTGGTCCTCTCATCTCTGCGTGTCGCTGCCGCTGATTGGAGCCTGTTAAAGGTCTGCGCCGCTGCGTCTGCACTTCTGGGATGTTGGAGCACAGAGAGAAAGGGCGACCAGGAGAGTGTGCATGCTTTTTTTTTTGGTTTTTTGTGTGTTGTGCTCGCTTTCCTTCCTTCCTCCGCTTGCAATCACAGTGTTTGTCGTCGTGATAGCCCGAGCTGCTGGCTGCCTGTTGCCTGACGCCTCTGATTAGTAATCAGTAAGCATTGTGCCTGAATGCAGATTGCTAACATGTGCTGATGGACCTCATCAGAGCCACAATCCAACCCCTATTTGGCCTCATAAATGTCTGCTCGAGTGCATTCAAATATATTCCAGTAGGAGGTCACATGATTGGCCGGCACATGTCTGGATCTACCCTGACTGGTCTCTCTGGTTGATGATTTAGTCGGCCGTTTAGTGTCACGCAGAGAAATGTCTTGGATGCGTTTGATTTTTCAAATCTCTCTGCCCTCGCGGAAGCTTTACGGACTTGGACAGCTTTTACTTGAATTTGTATCCAATAGATGAGGATGCACGACCCAAAGGATTCATTTTTCACAAATAAAAATGTAAAGATGCATGTTGTGAATTTGAGTTCAGTCGGTGGGTTTATTGAGGTGTCTTGAACTTTCTCCATCCTGCTGGGTTTGTTTCTGCTTCAGCTTATATATTTTGTACAGATAATCCCACGTTTTTATGAAGCAGCTTCCGTTGCATCAGGAACGTCACGGTTATCACTTCTCAAACCATGATGCCTTACACTTGAGGGTAATTTCCAAAGATCCTGCATTTGTCTGAAAACATCACCAAACACGTCCTAAAAATGTAACCCTAAGCTCATCTGTCCAAACAACGTCGTTCCGGAAGTCCCGGTCTTTATCCATATTCCGTCTGATTCTCTCTAGTCTGGTCTTTTGTCGACGGTTTGCAGGAACAAAATGCAGAAAGGAACTTGCAATTACATCACATTAAGACTGAAAACTTAAAAAACCAGAACAAGATGAACAGAAGGTTGAGTTTGGACAAAGAATAAGGCAGAGTAACGGAAGAAACCTGTAACAAACAATGAGGAACTCTGGAGCGTAAGTACCAAGTCAGAGGTGGAAAATAATAAAGCAACCAGATCAAATCATAGGGAATAATAAATCAAAATGCACAAAGAACTGAACACAATAATAAACTAATATGACAATATTTTTCCAGCAGTAATGAATAGAGATAAATTATCTGAATATGACCCAAAACACCAAAGGATTATAACAGTAAGTTCTTCAGCCATCTGACTTTGGGTTCATTTGCCAGATAAGAGAATTTTAACGTTATAGTTTTGAAAAGTTTTCCAGTTGCGGAAGGTTTTCCATACAGTGGATCTCTTTAAACCGTTACCCGGGCAACATGTCGCTGCGGTCAACTCACAGCTTCATGGATCTGAGGTGTAAATGTTGCGATTTTAGTCAAGTTAGATGGGAATAAATGTGAGTGTGTTTCTTTATTCTTCAATAAGCTTTACAGGAACAATTTTAAATATTTTCTGCAATTTTTCATGCATTTATAGTTTCATATTCTATGGTATAAGACCATAGAAATACCATCTGTTTAAAAATGCAGACTTTCATTAGGGTAAAATATATTTTTCTTTTTCACCTTTTTTTTCACCAACACTGTGTGCGAAATACAATCTTAATTTCAAAAGCAAAGTTTTCCAAACATCGAAGTGCTGCCTTGTTTTGTCAGCCCTTTGTTTCTTCATTCGTCACAGTTAAAAACATGATGTGGCTGCATTAATGAAAATGACCTGCAGTTGGAGGTGCGATTTGTCAGTCTGACTCACCCGGAGTGATGGATGTGTGTGTAGGTGTGTGTGTGTGTGTGTGTATATGTTTGAGTTTGATTTATTGCATTGTGGGAAGTTAATGGCCGCGCGAGAAAGAAATGTTTATAAAAACAACCTTGTGAAGAAAACCTCTCAAACTGACCGGCTATAAACTAAAACCGAGAGCTTAAGCGGACGGAGCTGGGTGTTCATCCATGCATCTGCGGGACTTTAATGGCCTTCAAATATTACATTTATTTTAGGCATTGCGGACAAAACGAATGACCCGTTTTGGTTTCCTTTCATTATTTTTCACCTCTTCTGGTTTTAAACCTCCTCCCCCGCCCTTGTCTGTCCCTCTGTGATCGCTGCAAATCGTCAAGGGATTTCTGTCCCTTAACCACTGATCTCCCCTGTAGCAAACACACTTCATTAAACCGCAGACTCATTCATCAGCAGCCTGCTTATGTCTCCTATATGAGCCCGGCTCAGACCTGCACCGGTTATTTCAATGAAGGCGAGTGGCTTCCCCCCCTGCTGGGCCGTCTTCGCACCAATAGATTATTTGTTAGGAATTCTGGGCATGCACTTCTCCGCCAGACGCACAAATCTGAAGAGAAGGATTCATTTCTGACACAAGGACATCAAGGCTGCAAACCTGAGTTAGACTTGACAAAAGTTAGAAGTCACAGTAGAGGGAATACGAGATGAGGGAAGCATTTTAAAAGAGTCTGACTCTGCATGTGTCGTGTAAATCTTTTGGTATGTGTGTATTTCTAAGTCAAAAAGGTGTTTTTACTGCATCATTTTTAATCTACTGTCTTTTTAGACGTGAACAGTCCTTGTCTTTGTGTGTTCTCTGCTGAAACGGGCTTGTTTCCTGGGTTGAACCCATCCTTTAAGCGTCGTCTCTAACAGGGTTGAAGTCAGGGCCATCCCAGACGCTTTGATGTGTATTTGGGATCATCGCCCCAACGGAGCAACCGGTTCTGTCCAAGTTTCCATCATATATTTGAAACTGTGACTCATACATGCAGGGGATTTGGTTCTGATGTTCAGAAATAATCAGACGCAGAGTCTCGGGGTTTGACGATACTAGAACAACAGCAGTATCGCCGTTTCCCCCCGGCGATTCAAGAAGCCGCTGCTTCGAAATCAACACCTTCAAGCTCCACCGGCATTTCCAAGTACCCACAGATACCGAGAACCTTCTGGATACATGTGTCCTGGTTAGAGCTATCACGCCACAATTATTGTTTCCACACACCGATGACTCCACAAGAGGGATGAAATGACAGGAAAGTAGGAGTTCCTCCCAAACAGATGGTTAAAACATGGACCCAATTGGGGGCTCCGATGGGAAAATCACCCAAAACAGTCTGTTTTGGAAATAGATAAACCAGGCTGGCATTAAGTTTCAAAAGCAGCCATGACCTCACCATTATTGGAAAATTGTGGACTGTGCTTGGAAGCTTGGTCTCTGCCAATAGCCAAACCCGGTTTCAGTAAGGTCTGCCAATTGTGTCAAAAAGAAGTGGTCAGAGCTAACGTCAGAATTATTCTAGAGGCTGGTTGATGGCCACAAAAACAAAATAAAACATGTCACATTCACTAAGAAACATTTAATTAAATAACAGTGCAGGTGTATGTCTGTATCTATTGCTCCAAATTTTTGTTTTTAAAATGCATTGGAGTTTTTAGAGGTGGAGTCATTCCAGCATAGACCGGAATCTATTTTTATTTCTGTCCACTCTATACAGTTTTATACAATACAATATTTTTTTACAATACATTGTCCCTATTCTACTTTTTTTTTTTTTAAATAAATAAGGATAGGTCTATGTAAAAAACATCTGCATTGCATTCCTTGAATAAAATCATTTTTAGACAATGACTTTTCATTCTGGTTAGTTTTGTCTGTTTTGAGCTCCTTGCAGAATGAGCTTTTTTTAGGGCGTCTTGTCACTTTAAATCCAAATAAGCTGCTGCCGGCCACACCTCACAACTTCACCTTCAACTTTTACGCTCAGGTGAAAAATGGCTGCAAACCGTACACCTTTGAAAAGCAAAAGTAAAGCCTCCAGCACAACCAACAAGAATGCAGCAAGTCATTTCTGAACTGGAGGTCAACAACAAAAACACAGCAGCCATTGTACACTGCATAGAGCTGGTAAAACTAACAAACGGTCACATCCCATCGACATGTTGTCTAGATCTGCTATTCAAACTACATTTTTTTTCTAACAAACCATTTGGTTTTAGATTTACATCAGTTACCGACACAAGTTTGGAGACAACCAGGCGATTAAAGACACAAAACAAGGTTAAATTATAATAATAACATATTAAACACATTAAACAATGTCTCCATATTAATGCAAACACTTGTGTTTTCCTTAAAAGAATGCAGAAACACTTTCTGAAAGCACCATAACGACGGCGTTTCCTTCACTCTTTCCATCCATCCACCCATCGCTGCTGCATTCAGCTTTAATTATCAACTCAGTGTTGTTGTTTTTTTAGTCCAGCAGATGTTTTAAAGTATTAAATCAATTCAGATGGCTTCCAAATGTGGGATTAATGTTTGTAAAGCGGCTTGGCTTTCTCTCTGGTCAGACCAGGAATTCTTTATCATTTCCATCCCGACATGACACACGGGCCAGCATTCAGTGGACAGCATTGGTTTGAATGGCGTCATTGATTGGGCGGGTAGATGGATGGTGGTCAGACAGCCATTTAATGTGACCCCCCCACCCCCCTGTCCTCCTCCCCTCTGCTGCCCTGCCTGTGACAGAGTTAGAGCTCATAGTAAATCACTGACTGCACTGAAGGCAGCATAGATCACCGCTAACAACACTGCGTCAACAAGTAGACAAGCTCCGAATAAATACCACCGGAGACAGAGACAAACTCTAATAAACATGTTTTTGCTGTTTGGATTTATCACAGCGAAAATGTCACTTTCTAAATGTCAACTAATGTATGAAAGATATTGGAGGGCCTAATTTTTCTAGATCACGTCTTGTGTGAATTAGCATATCTTAAAGTCGGAGCGGTGGATGGAAATTCAGTCGCATTCTTGGATGTTTTATTTATTTATTTATTTTTCATTATTGCAGACAGGATGCTTTGCAAAATTAGTTTGACCTGCTTCCACAGTTTGTCAAGTTACAGCCACAAACTAATGGAGCTTCAGGGGAATTAAAGTGACAGGCGAGAAAAGTAGTTTTGAAGTTTAAGAAAAGCGCTGCACACATTTGTATTCAACTCCTTTACTCTCATGACCCTAAATCAAGTCATCAGAGGTCCTTACGTTCGTTAAACAAAGTCTACCCATGTGTATGAATCAGATTTGTTTGGAGGTTTATTAGAGAACATTAATGAACAAACGGCGTTGTGAAGATCGCCGTGGCGATGTTTAAAGTAGGTTTAGGTTATAAAACGAGCCTGATCATCGTTTGGAACACGATTTAATCCATCATCTGAAAAAGGCAAAAAGTATCGCACAGCTGCAAACCTACCAAGACGCAGCCATTCACATAAGGTGAGAGGCTTGCTTATCTCTGCTTTTGGGGGAAAAAAGCCAATCAGTGGCAAGGAAAATAAATGCCTCTCCCAGATTGTATCAAGACGTTTTTCCTTTGAATATTTTAAATATGCTCTTTGGAAAATTCACTAATAGGTAAATTTTCCTGGTTCAACAAAACATATCCTGTTATCCGGGGCTGAGTATGTTTCAACAAATAGGTGACTTACTGTCTGAGCTTTGGTATCTTTAACCTTTCTGAACAGTCACATTGTTTTTAAAACATTTCTGACACATTACTCTGTCAACCGCAGGAGAGAAACATCCTGTGACGTTAGACGTACGTAAATGTCCAAATGATTTTCTTTTTGCAAAGAAACGATTTCTTAAGCCTTGACTGATTGAATCACATTTATTGTAGTTTTGGGCTCAGCAACACTGCACCGAGAGTCGGAAAATAACTTTTTTCCTAATCCAAACTGTTCATATGAGACACTGCCATCAAATGCTGCCACTCATCCATGATGCCTTGGAGAAACCCTTGGAGAGAGGAGGAGCCGCGCTTATCCCAGGGCTTCTCTTTGTTCTCCTTCAGAAGGTTTCCATTCCCACTTCTTGAAAGGCAATAAAAGCGAACCGTCGATGTTAGTGGGCGGGGGAGTATCATCAATTTATCTTGTTTATGGAAGCGACGGGAGACCGCTCAGCTATTGTCTCTGCCTCTCCGCTGCAATTGGTACAATACTCAGGACAAGGATTTAACCAGCTCCATCTGCCTCCCTCTTGCACTCCCTTCTGTCTCGCTCCCCGTACGGCTCGTTCCTCCAATCCAGGGCAAACATGCATGCATGCAGAATGTTTACACCTCCCTGCGTTCGTTCTTTCCCTCTCTTTCTTTCTTTCTTTCTTTCCTCACACCCTCACCATCCCTCCTTCCTCCTCCTCCCTTCATTGACTCCAGTAGCTCAATCATTGACTGCTCTGACCCTCTGACAGGCTCGACTTGACATTCAGACACCGTGTTCATCTCCTGTTTGTCTCCGTCAACACAGCCCAGGGTATTTGATCCATGCACAGACTTACAATAGGAAAAGCACACACAAGTCCTGTCCACCACAGGCTCTCTGTGAGTTACCCTCGGCATAAGCTGGCAAGGATCTAAATCCTTCCTCGGACAGCTGTGAGCTGATGCAACCTGTTTTCTGTGTCAGAGGACAGGGTTTTTAAAGCCCAAAGCTTGAGCCAAAGGCTTATTTCTGACTTTATATGTCAGCGGTTTCTTATTGGCGAATAAGCCACAAGGAACAGGACAGTGCAGGCTGGAATTGGTGTCTGTGACTTTCAGTGCAGGGATGGCTGCTGGACCTTTGAGTGTTCCATTATCCCAGCTTTTTATTTTTTATTATTTGCGCAGCACAAACGGCAGCGATAACTAGATGTAATTGCTATCAGTTTCTTTCCATCACTGGCGTGGAAATTTTGACTTGCTACTCCTTCCAATTTTCTTTAACAGGTTTCCTTCGACTTCTACCACAGTCCAGACATCGACGAAGGCTATCGCAACGCTTTGGTCCAGGATTCAGCTTTCAACAGATGACTTTGTGTGGTTAAGCCACAACACAAATGTAGCATCCATGCATCTCTACTGGGTTCGTGATTCTTTATAGGCTTATTTTATTTTTACAATCGTTCTCTGGGGAAGCTACGTTCACATAGCAAGGCTTGATGCTAAACACCTTTTCATTTTTTTTTACCCGTCATTCATTCTACTAATTAACTTCTGACGCGTGTTTTTGAGCGTTGACACCCCAAAGCAAGGCGAATGCGCAGAAGAACGCAGACGTCATGCAGCAGTGAACCGGTTACAGAAGGAGAAGTGGATTTATCTGCGGATCAATTTTAGAGTTTTTCAGCCAGGAGAGCCGGCGGCGTCATCACAAGATATTGTCATAGCAACATGAAGAAAGCTAAATAAAAAAAAAGAGCATAACTAACAGTAATGGGCTTTTGTGGAGCAATGAGTGCAACTTCTGTTTGACCATGACTGATGGGATTGTGGTGTGATGCACTTCGTTCATCGTTTATCATTTTTGGCCATCGTTTATGTCCAGAAACCAGATTGTCCAACTTTTTGTTAGAAAGCTGAGGATTTAAAGATGGGGTTTATTTCCCAGCATTACAGCAGAGGAAATAAAAGATTTGGACTCAAACTAAATCTGACTGAACATCAGAGGAGTCTCCTACAGAGGCCTGCGGATCAGACATGTCCTCACAGTCTGACACGTCCAACACACTTTTCCAATATTGCTAATATTTCCAGAGAGGAAATATTGCCAAGTGAAGTTGTGGGAAGCTCAGAGAATCCTCCTGATGAAGAATGAATGCTGGAATGTAATCAAAAGGTGCCTCAACACTGTATTAATTTAAGGATGTTCACACTTCTGCAACCATGTTGCTGCCGGGGTTTTTTGTTCGTTTTGTTTTTGATTTAATTTCATGTTAAAAGGTGACAAAAATTTTGTGAATATTATCTGTAACAGGGTTGTGTGCACATAGTAAAATATTAATGTTTGTGATTAGTTTCATCTCCTTCCTTATTATTCATTATTCTAATCGTTTACTGTATCAAAGCCCTGAAAGGATGTGTGAAATGTTATTTCATTAACGTTTCCTTTTATTCTCCATGCTTTTGTTTTCATTATTTCATCACACCTACAAACCGACTAACGGTGTTTCATTTCCGTTTGCCTTTTTGCTCGTATGCGGCAAACTGGTTGAGTTTTCCCAGCGTTACCCCTGCACACTTTAGCAGCGTCTATTTACGGAGTGAAGCTGCAGCTAACGTCTCCCTCAGTCTGCCGTTGTGAAGCTGCTCTTTGATAACCTGGGTAAATTGGCATCATTCAAATCCACCTTTGGTCTATTTACTCTGGTTGTTTCATGATGGCTGTGAGTCGATCGTCCCTGACAAGATCTTATTAAAATATGACAACACTCCTAACTCGGCGCCGAAGACGTTCCTGGTGTGTCGAGCTGGATGCTGCTCCACTTTCACCTCGCCTGTCAGCCGCCGCCAACCGAGTGGTGCAATGACTCAGGCTCTCCTGACTCCAACGTTACCCTGCTGATTGACATCATCGTCAGATAAATCAGCAGAAGGGAACAGGTTGCAACACGTGAAGCAATCCTGGCTTTCACCTTCAGCCAAAACAGCCCAGGGGGGGAATCTAGTTTTTTAAGGCAATGTTTTGTTTTGTTTATGGTGATGAGCTACGAGGCAGACAGGAGTGCAGACAGACTTAGTTTCATTTTAGTGACTTAGCACACTTACCAAATGTTTCCTTTTACTAAATCATACCATATTTACACATCATATTTAGATTTAATGAAGCTCAGAGTGTCATTTTAAACTATTTCTATGCAGAATTCAGACATTCTGAGCTACCAAAATGTTCCTTTTAATAAACCTGTGAAACAGCCCTTTAATTTAGGGCTTAAGGGAAGCGATGAATCAGAGTAATGTTGGGTCAGAAAGTGCCAACATCCCACTTCTTTTCTCTCCAGCATCACTAAGACTTGTTCCATCGGGCTGCAGGTCACATTTACATTCATGCCAGGAAACATTTAAAGATTAGACATTTAAAATACACCTTTTTTTAAGCGTTATATGACGTTATGATGTTATCCCCTCATCAAAAACATACTTGGAGTGTTGCCTTGATTTTTTCATCTCCCCTGGCAGCCATTTTCCACACAGTACCTCCTTATAGCTCTGTCTCATAGCGCTGCCCTCCGATGCAACCAGCCCCTCCAGACTAGCGGCAGCAGCAGTTAGCAAACACCTGGTGGAGCTGAGCGTCTGCTGAGCTCATCACAGTTCTCAGTCCTACGCTCTCAAGAGCTGCTGTAAATGGAGAAACACTGCTGTGATGCTTCTTAAAGAGACAGAAGACAATTTCAAATCAAAGTCATGTTTGACATGTACAGCCTTTGCATAACAACTGATGTGACACAGTTACTTGATTGTGCTATAAAACAGCAATGTATGCCTGAAATAAATAGTTCCCCTTTAAGCCTCACATTCATATCAACAAGTTATTTAATCTGAGCTAAAAGTTTGTCCTACACTCTTGAATACATGCAGCGTGATGAATGCAATAACCTGCCATGTCATATTTAATTACAGAGGTGTTTTTTAAAAATATTTTTATCTCAGTTGCTTCGATCTGAAGGGCCGTACATTGATCATGTGCCGAGGCCATCAGTTCATGACCTCAAGAGCACTTCTGCAGCAGAACGGTGATTTAAAGCACACCAGCAAATCACCTCTGAATGGCTCAAAAGACAATGAACGTCTACGAGTGGCCTGGCCACGGCATGACCTTACACAGTCTGATTTTGTTAAGAGAACCTCCAGTGTGGCTGAATTATAAAACAACTACAGGGAAAAAATTTCCTCCACAGTGACGCGAAAATCTGCAGCCATCATAAACACTCGGCTGCAGAGGTTTCCACCTGTTGCATGACCAGTTTGGAGGTTTAGGGAACAACTCCTTCTCTAACTAGTACACCAGCTTGCTTTTTTTCCCCCTCCGCTTTAAAAAAAAAATCATTTTTTGACAACAGCATTTGTTGGATATGAAAGATCGAAGCATTATAAAAAAAAAACAGAGATCTGTGGGAAGGCAGGTGGATTTTTAATCCGCCTCTAAATTCTGAATCTCCAGAAATCTTTTTTTGTTGTGAGAGACAAAGAAAAAAAAGAAATAGTTTCCAGAGAGAGAGGTGAAAAGAGAGGCGTTCACTCCTCAGATTGATTTTAATTAGGCTGTAATTCTGATTGATTCATGAACCCTGATGTGGCTTAATGTAGCTTTAACTTCGCCACAGTCTAACAGCCTGACTGGCACGATTTATCATCGGCGAGACGAAGAGGCAGCAGAGCCACAGGTAAATAACAACCTCCATCTTGTTTTTCTTTTTTCCTTTATTGCCACCTACTCTACCTCTTCTTGCTTCCCCTTGTGTTGTCGTGGCAACGCTTTGGCCACCCCATTATGACGATGCCCGTGCCGCTGTCTGTGTCGCTGCCGCTGTAGGTTTCTCCCTTTATTCTTTCGGGGGGAAAAAAGGGAATAAAAAACCCAAAAGGAGAAGAAGGAGAAGGAGGAGGAGGAGGAGAATAATTCTGAAGAGCAGGAGAGCAGCAATCATTTAGTACTTCCTTTGGCTGCTTTTATCCAATCTTTAGAGCTGCTTTCTCCGTTTCCTTTTGTCTTGGAGGTTGGACGCTGCTCGTAAAAAGAGGCAGTGTGAGAGAGCAGCTGTGAAGTTTATTAGGTTCACCGTGGATACATGTGCAGGCTCTTCTTCTGCCTATTGTACATCTCCTTCAGTTCCTCCCTGGAACACACACAGAAGAGAGAAAGCGAGAGAGCCAGGCTGTACGTGGAGCTATTAGATGCATTGATGAGGAGGCTCGTATCAAAGAGAATCCACAATGAGAACAAACATACGGAGCAGATGAAACATCTCCTTTGTGCTTGGCTCCAGGAGAACAACACGATCTAATGAGGAGCCGCGCAAAGGTGTGTGTACACATCCTCGATACGTGTGATCAGGACGATTCCCGTCTTGTTTGCTTTTTGTACGCTACGAGCTCGAATCAAGCAGAGTGTCTGCAGACTGACAGGTGTGCATGTGTGTGTGTGTGTGTAATCTTCTAGATAAAGTAGGCAGATAGCAGGAGCAGATAGACAGGGGCGTTGGGGATGAGATTGCAGGAGGGGCTTAAAGCCGAAGCTGTAAATCACTTAACCTGGGGCTAATGGGCTTATTGGCTACAGTTCACACACACAGGCACACAGAAAGATACACACCGATACAAGCACTTGTATGCACATACGAGTTCATTTCTGGAAAGTTTGAGCCTCCGAGGCCTCAGGAAGTCTGAAATGTCAACTAATAAATGCAAAATGTCATTGAAACCCCCCTACCCACCACTATTTTAGATATTGCATAATGAGTATTTGTGGGCAGAAGCGCTGGTTTATTCATGCTTCCCTGCTCGGCTATTTTAGGTTTGCTGCCTCGCAGCTTGTGCCAATGTACGGGTGGGAGTTTTGCAGTATTAATAATCAGCATCAACTTTGATCCAGTGGACAAAAATAAAATCTGGTGAATACATTAGTCAGTGGAGTTATTTAAAGACGACATGTGAAGTGGGCTTCTGTAGAGCTCCTATCAGTGGTAAGTATCTTACTGGCAGAAGGCAGCAGCAGCAGGCGTCGTCTCAGTTTGATGAGGAAATTTAAGGTGACTTTATTAGTTCTGATAGGAAGATGTTGATCTAGCAAAGATTTAAGCTGGTGCTGATTTTCTAAGGACACTTTAAAGACCAGAGGGTCAAATCTTCAGGCGGCTACTTCCACAAACATCATGTCACAAAGATCAAACAAATCCCAGATTGGTTTGCTGAACATAAAAAATGAGTTCTCTTCGTTTCAGTGGCCTTCACGATGCAATAGGAGCCTGTGAGGTGCAGCTAAAGAGAAAATTGGTTTCATAAATGTGTAGCTGACTGTCATAAATTGTGCTTGAACTGGACCCAAATGCAAACAAGACAGAGTAAGTTTCACGTAGTTATAACAAACTTACAGATAAAGCACAAGAAAAATGAGAAGATCCGACAAACCAAGCGTTAAACTGCATGAATACTTGAAACACCTGTAAAACACTCAGAATTGCCTGTTGCAATAGTTCAACACCAAATGGAGCGTATTATGCATTAGTTTGCACAAAGGAAGCCCTCTTAGCACATTTTTTATTAAACAAAAGACGTACACAGTGTAAATAGTATGTTAGAGCAGGATAAAGTACTTTCAGTGGCAAGATCTACCGTTTACTATATCGTTTTGTTCTCCATGTGGCACAAAAGGCTCAGATAGAAAATAGAATAAAATCAACAAAACTTGTATACAGAGTGGGGGCATTTTTCTCTTCATTTTGGGTTAAAATATGTCATTTTTTTATTGAATGAAATTACTTAGAATAGGTGAGAGTATCCAGAAATTGTACCCCAGTAATACTAGGGATGCTCAAGTAACAATAAAACGTATAGTACAGGAAAAAAAATCCTAAAAGTTCATATTTTACAAAGACTTACTCAAGTAAATGTAACAAGTTGCCATCTTCCTCTCAGGTCACATTGCACCTCTGTATTTGGTCACATTGCACCTCTGCATTTCAGCTCCAAGTTGCATTTTCCTGTTGAATGTTTCAGCTATGTGCTGCAAAAAATAAATAATTAAAAAGAATAAGCGAAACGGTGAAATTTCCATGAATAATTTGGAGTTACGTTCAACAGAAAAATCCACAAATAGGTGATTTTACAAATACTGAACTACAAATAGTCTGGAGTCGACTTTAACAGACAAACCAATCTCATGCTAACATGCATTTTTATGGTAGATGCATAAAACCAGTCTAATGTTAAACTCTCCATGCTGAACTTTTACCTCTTTATGTAAACTGAAACCACTGAGCACCTGCTGCTGTATCTAAGATACTGACAGCTAATAGGAACTCCGTAGAACTCCACTTCAAGTGCACTTTAACTCTCTCCAAATGATCTGAATGTGGGTCCTTTTAAGATTTTGAGCAGGCTTAATGAGTGCTAAGTAGCCCGGGGCTACTTTTATGGGCCCCACTTGGGTTTCATAAATAAACCCATATCAGCGAAACCAGTTAGGCACCTTATGGAAGTTTTACCTGGTCTCCAATGGGCATTAAATCCAGTTCAAATTGCTCAACACATCTATGCTTCCCTCTTCTACCCGGTTTTCCTATATTAAGCCTATAAAGGCCTTCAAAATGGGGCCATTATCTAACCTGTGGACAATCCCATATGGAGCCCGTTTTTCAGCCCATGTGGGCTCCATATGCAAATGCGGACTGGCTGGGAGATCATATTCAACTGGAATAAAGCCATAGAAGAAAAAGTTGAGGTGTACACAAAAGAAAAAGAAAGAAAAAGGCGAGCCAGCTCTTGCCTTTCATTTAAACCCTCTCACACAAACATGTCATCCATAAAAACATGTCCTCCCTGCGTCGTGGTCGTCTCCGGTCTCCTCTCCCGTTCGGTCGCTCGTTGCATTTCTCATCATGTCCCTGCTCACATTTGGGCCGACCGGCTGCACCTGTTGAGGTGTGATCCGCTCGGTTTACACCTGCCCCCCCCCCCACCCTCCCCTCCTCCTCCTCTTCCTCCGTCGCTCCATCTCACACTTCTCTCCATATCACTCCATCTGTCCACCTGCCTCTCCAGCCCCGTCTCGCCGCATCCGACGGAGACCAAGCTGTTGCCAAGGCTACGGCAGCCATTGTGTACCCGGTTGCCAGGTGACCGGTCGCTGTGGCGATGATGGAGAATTTTGAAGCGCCGCCGTCGCCGCTGCCACTCTTTCTCGCCTGGACAGATGAATCTCCAACCATTTTTTCCTCCCTCCCCTCTCCCTCCCCGCTCTGTTGCCGCCGTTCCTTTACCTTCCGACGACACGACACCCGAGGAAGAAAAGCATGCCGACCTTTAAGTGGAGCCGAGCAACGACGGAAGGGCAGGATGGATGATGGCTTGTTTGTTTTAATCTCCCAGATCTCTCACTTGCTCTCTCTCCTCCCCCCCCCCCCCCTCTTGCCTGTAACTCAATTTTTCTTTTCCTCCTTCATTCATTTAGTCTGTCCAGTTTTCCAGAGTTTAATTACGCCGCCTTTCCATCTCTGGCTGCCTCCTTATTTCTCCGTTCTCTTTCGCCAAAGCAGACCATGAGTGCTCACAGCAAGGTCTCTCTCCTAATTTCCTTTGTTCATGATAAAAAGCACACACACATATAATTCTTTCACCTTTTTACACCCCCTGCTCCTGCTACCCTTCTCTTTCCTCATCACAGGATAATTCAGTCGGGCTTGTACTGATGCTCTTATCCTTTTAATATGCTTACTCTAATGCAATCCTTAATTCCCTGCTCCCCCATCACAAAGAAATATGATGGCAGATAAAATTGGTATGTGACAGACTTGGACTTTTTTTTTCCTTCTTCTTTCTTTTCAAAGACTGATGAGTATTTTTCTTTTATCATTTCCATTTCCATTAGACTATTTGGGCTGAAAATGGCTTCCGATTTGACACGTTCCAGGTCAAAATAGATAAAAGTATCTGCGTTCTGCTCTCCGATTTGCCGCCGGCGGATGACGCCGGCCTGGTTCTCCGAGCAGGAGTGACGGCGAAGGGAAAGAGAAAAATGCATCAACACCTGTGGAAAGCAATTAAAGTCTGAATCATATCGAGTTTTTAATCAGAGGCCTGGATTAATTTTTGGCGACTTGATGTGCTTGTTCAAACCATTCGGAGAATCAGAAACGGACGAGGGACCATAAAGAACAGCAACTGAAACATCAGGTGGTTTTTTGCAACCGATTGGCTTAAAACCCACCGCTTGTATATTTCATGGGAAAAAAAGACTGACTTTAAAGTTGAATATGTTCGTTTTCCTCACTTTCTGAAAGAAAGTTGTTGTATGAAAACTTGTTCATACAACAACTTACAGATAGGTTACAGGTTTTTGATCATGTGCTTGTGCCACCCCTCCCATCGCCTTGCTGATGCAGCCCTGGGCGGCTGCCCATTTGACTCATATTAAGAAAAACCCTAAAAAAGCCTCGCTAATTATAAAATGCTTTACGGTACAAAAAGGCCTGAGTGCAAGGTGCACACGCAGCAGACAGCCGACCCAGAGGAGAACATTTTCAGCACGAAACAGCAATTTTATTCCTAAAAGTCTCTGTTTACAGCTCTCTCCTGTAACTCGAATTGAGCTGCGTTAAATAAACTCGTTCAGCTCAAAGCTGTCAGAAAACATAAAGGCCACTCATGAGCCTCTCGTTTGAAAGCACTGAACTCTGTCGACAAGGTGTGCGACTCCGCGGTTTAGGACAAAATCACTTCATTAATCTCAAGTTATAAGTTAAATATTAATGAGAAACGCATCATGCCGGGAAGTATGAGATTTTCAGTCCTCATCGCTGCAGATTGTGTAGTGAAAGTTACCTTGTCTGTTCACTCAGGCTCAGAACGCGGCTTCATCAACCAGCTGGCTGCGCATGAGTGTGTGTGTGTGTGTGGGTAGAAAGATGGTGATAGCAGTTTCCTGTGCCTGCATGTTGTGATGAGATGAGTGTGTGTGTGCGTGTGTGTGTGTGACCGGACCTGTCCCCTGATGTGTCCCTGAGCTTAGTCTGACACTCCATTGATTTGTATGGAAATACTGCCTGTTCACGCAGCAGGCCCAGCGCCTTCGCCCTCTTGCTCATCAGCACCCAGCAGCGGGACGCGCCGCCTGTTCTTTCACTTGATTGTGTGTGAGATTCATGTGATTTTTTTTTTACCAGTTAATGTGTACAGCTAAAAGAAGATGGAGGCAAGACTGTGCAACTGCCACATGAGATCATCAGGTAAATGTGTGTGTGTGTGTGTGTGTGTGTGTGTGTGTGTGTGTGTGTGTGTGTGTGTGTGTGTGTGTGTGTGTGTGTGTCTGGGGAGGGGTGCAGATTTAATGTGTTGGAGTTTTAATATAACTGTGTGAACTCACATCTGTCTCTTGGTGTCTGGGCTGATCAATTTCTGAGCCGTTAATTCACACACACCAGTGAACTTGTCCTCACAGAACCCATTGGGTGAAACATTAAGCCCAGAGGCTCCGTCTGATGTGCTTCCATCAGCACCATCCATCCATCCATCCATCCATCCATCCATCCATCTATCCATCCATCCATCCATCCATCATCCATCCTTTTGTTTCTCAAGTCGCTCCCTCGTTTTTCTCCTTCACCTTATCTCGATTCGTTCTCCCCAAACCCCCTGAACTTTGCCACATTTTGTCTTGACCTGCCGTTTGTTTTATTTAGCTTCCACGTCATAAAGCAGCATAAAGATGTGTGTGGTTAAGAAATGGAAGAGTGATTATATATGGTTAGATTAAAGTCTGGACTATGACTGGGTTATCATGACATGAGTTGTGAATCCTTGGATCGACGCCGGTGATGAAACTCCAGTCTTGACGGTTAGATTAAGTTAGTTTCAGTTTCTCTGGGTTTGCACACCTGATTCATATCGTTAAATGACTTCTACCGTGAAGAGTCGAGTTCTAGAAAACCCTGTTAATTACCTGTTTCACTGAGGCAGGTTGCAGGTGTTTGCTCCACCCGTTTTCTCATCAATCCTGACAGGTTCCTCTATTTCCTGAATAAGATCATCTGCTGCAGCATGATGCTGCCACTACCACAGTGGCATTCAGAGTTAGTTTTTCTCAGAATTTAAAGGACAGCTCAGGTACATCTGAAAAGGTTCTCTAAAACACTTGTCTGATACAAGTGTATGTTTTAGGATCTCCATCCTCCATTTATGTATAACTGTACGATATTT
>CAEGAF010170386.1:0-16335 GCA_903067075.1 Micropoecilia bifurca
TGATTACTGCTAGTTCTGATTGGCTGTTTCTGACTGAGTGGAGTAATTATGCAGAGCAGGGAGGAGATCGATTATTTAGAGATTATCTGTCTCATGTTAGGACAGAGAAAGTTTTAATATGTACCGGTATGTAAAATGTATTTTTTTTAAGTTAGATGCTGCAACTTTAAACAGGTTCGGTGTGAGAGTCACTACCGGGTGGAGCAGAAGCAGCTCCGTCTGTCAAATATTACTAAATATTAAATATTACTACCTGTAGCGGAGCAGCGGTTCAACAGCGAGAGCAGAACCAGCGTCTTACATCGCAGCTCGAAGACTTAAATAATTTAGCGGGTTATTTGTTTAGCTTTCTGACCATCATGCTATTCCAGGTGAGTGTTTGTAGCTGTGCGGTGCTTTACCTGCTGTCTGATCCTCCATATGTCTTTTTTTACTGCAG
The DNA here is from genome assembly GCA_903067075.1 of Micropoecilia bifurca. Taxonomy (NCBI): domain Eukaryota; kingdom Metazoa; phylum Chordata; class Actinopteri; order Cyprinodontiformes; family Poeciliidae; genus Micropoecilia; species Micropoecilia bifurca. The sequence goes on from CAEGAF010170386.1 coordinate 440, forward strand.
TGAGCCTCGATGTAGCCAAACTCCGTCATTGTTTTTATGTCGTAGCTTCATCATGTTGATGCATTTTGACGAGCTTCAATTTTCCGACACAACACGCAAACGTCCCCATTCACTCAGTGCGTTATAGTTAAACATCGCTTAGGATTTGTTGCAGTGCCTTTGTGCAGTGAAGGAAAGAGGAGACCAGCTGCACAAGCTGAGAAATGAGATGCAGGTGATCGGTACAGGCACAAGAGCCAATGATCGCTGATTACGCACTTTTTCACGAAAATCGCCCCGATTGTGATCGGTGACCGATCGATCGATACACCTCTAATATGTAAATGAACTTTTGTAAGATACCCACTGGAAGTTTAGTGCCAAAAGAAATGCAGATCTAAGGCTGTTCTGTGAAGTAAACCAGGAAACAGAAGAGAACTCAGAGTCTACCTGAGAAAATCCTTCAGTGCTGGCAGATCGTAACCTGGCAGATGGATGATGATGGGATCTTTATGTGTCTGCCCTTGTAGGAGATGAGGAGCTCTGGCCAGCAGCACGGCTCTGTGAGCTCGGACTGAACCAGAACCCGCATACAGGGAGACATCTGCCTCAAGCTCCTCCTGCAGCAACCTAGAGAGACACACAGCAGTAATTCCCCAGGTTTCTGCCTCAGACTTTAAAGTCATAGCGACAAATACACAGACATTAAAACCAAGAACAAAAAGAAAAACAAAACTTTTTACCTAAATCTTACTTTTACTTAGTAAACCTTTTACTTACATCATTATTTTACAACAGCATAGGGGAGCACCGATTGCAGTTTTTTGTCCAATCATGAACGGATCTTTAAAAAATGTGCTGAAAATAGCAAGAAAGTTGCTCAGTTGGCAACAGTGGGGTGACTATTGTTAACTGCAAACATGCAGACATGACCTGCTGGGCCGGTCTGTCAGTCAGCTCTCCTTTCATAGACGTAGATAAGATTGGTTTTACATGCAAGTATTAGCCGATGGGCAATCTCTAAGGAATTCCATACTTTGCCTGACTTAAATATCCAGAGTGGTCAGCCATGTTTACGCATTTAAAATCCAAATACAAACCTTCCCTGTAAAATCTGCACAGTGGTGCAGTTGAAAATATGAAACCAGGAAAAAAAATTATTAAAACACCAACTTCATGGGTTGATGGGTGAATGAAAAAATCAAAAGTAAAGAAACTTTTTGATACTCTATTTTAGAGGGTCAGAAAAAATCAATTCCACAAAGAATCACAATTTCTAGTCCTGGGAATTCTGAATCAATTCGAAAAGCTCAAAATTGAGTCTGCTTAACTTTTTGTACAAATTATATTTTGAATAACTATTTTTGTTTAATATAAAGCCAGGCAGCTAAGACAGATTAGAAAAATTGGTTTCCGAATTATAAGCCATTTAAGAATTGAATTGTAACCCTAAAAATTGGAATCAAATTGAAACACTAGATACTTAGAGATTTACATCTCCTCTCTATTTTGTTTTGTCTCTGCTTACCCAGTCCCAGGAGATACATTAATCAAATTCCCATACTTTTCAAGCCTCATTACAGTTCCTGTTTAAACATATATCCGATGGCCTGTTTTTCCACTTCAGGACTTTGGAACACACAAGTCCTGAGGCGGTCCACTTCTTCTTTACCATCATCATATCTCATCCCACCGCTATGACTGATCTGGGTGACCCAGAAAACAGTCCGCGTCGGCCAAGTGCACTCATAGATCAAATGTCGGTGTCAAATTTGTTCTGCAGCTCCAATCACAGTGAAGAAACAAAAACCTGACAAGCCACTCTTGTTAAAAGAGGATTCCCATCCCAGGTCGCTTGTATCAATGTGACCAATTAGCTAATTAAAAAAAAGGTTTGTTTATAGAAGAAATTCCTTGTGAGCTTGATGTGTTGATATCTTCTTCATATGGCTTCACTTTAAGAGTCAGGCTCCCAGCTATCCCTCTTTAACATTTTCACATTTTCCTCACAATTATATTATTCAAAATATAATTTTAAAATATAGTTTGCAATATAATTTTACAAAAATTAAGTACACTCAACCACAAGAATGTCTGTGTATTTTATCTGGAGTTCTGATCAGCCAAAACAAACACGTGCAATAACTGTGAAGCGTGAGACAAACAATACGTGATCTTTTTCAATGCCTGTGCAATTATAGGTAAATATTACCTGTTGAGGTCTGCAGACAAAGCAGATGATAAACATCTCCTCAGCTGCTCTTTGTATTTGTGCTCTTTGGCCTGGAATTCTCTTGCAGCTTCAGTGCTGATCATGGCTCAAGAAATTCTCTAAAAGATAAACATAATATAATTTACCATATAAGACAGCTTACTTTGTGATTTGAGAAGAGAATCAAGTTGCAAATGATAATGATAATCTAAACAGTTGGGAGAAAAACATATTCACTCATAAACCATACTATATTATCTTACTGACTGCAGATGTAATCATGTCTGTGAATAATATGGATATTTATGCAGGTTGTTGTATTTGTAGCAATACCGTTTTTCGCCGAACTGACCAAGGAGGCGCTGTTTGGCAAGTTAGTGGTAACAAGAGGTAGCGGCTACAAGAATCAAAATGATTTGACGATAACAAGAGAATTTTCACCACACATTCATAACGTAAATAAGGGCGTAAATTATTTAAAAATATAAAGCGCTTAGTTAATAAATAAAATAAACAGGGGGAGTTAAAAGCCCAGCAGTTATTTAACCGTGTACGAATTAAAACTAACAAACATAAACATACCGGAAACATACCTGAGCTGTCAGAGTGTGCCTGTTCCGTCTCCGTTAGCTTCCGCCTGTGCTTCACCAAATACACTGGACATCTCTTATCTTCATTTCAAAGCTAGCATGCTAGCGCTAGCTAAGACTGGCTACCGATAACGGTGTATGCGATTAAATGTGAACTTCGAATGGCTCGTCACAAAAACAGACCAGCACAAATAATATTCCGTGTTTTTTCCGTTTGGCAGTATTTGTATATATTCACGTAGCGACATTACAAGGATGCTGACCCACTGACCGATGTTGTTGACATCACTACTGCACGCTGCTCCCCGCCCACCGCACACGGTTTGACAAATAACCAAGGAGCGGACGAACCAGGAAGCATTCTGACATGCGCAGTGCAAGCACGTGGACTGCCGCTTCTAAATGGCTTGTTGGTAATGTTCATGACACGTTGTCTCTCATAACATGAGATGATAGATTTGATTCAGTTTTGTAGTTTTCTGCATCCCAATGGTTATGCATGAATGTAAACAATACAAAGGGCACTGAGATTACAAAACAGAAATCTCATCTAGCTTTCTTTTTATATAAAAATAAATGTAGAATGAGATGTTTGGATTGGGTATATTGAATCGAGTTCTTACCGTTTGTAGAAAATTAAAAAGGAAAATGGATTATATTTTACTTTCACAGCTGTATAGTTTCAACTGTTTTATTCAGATTGTTTTTAAAACGTGTATCTTGTGTTTCTTTCTCCGAAATTTGCTGCAGCTACACCTATTTCAGCAAAAAGGGACAAATACAGTATTATTCTATTTTTATATATCTATTTGAACATTCTTATTTCAATCCTGAAAACGAAACATTTCTTATTTCTTTGTTATATGCGGACTTTGCACGCCTGTTTCGAGATTTCCTGACTGTTCCTGAAGGGTACCAGGCATGCCGATGACGTCATCGTCTCTTCCTACTAGCTTGTCATCGCCACTTTTAATATGTACAGTAAATTAGCAAGGATTCAAACATTTGTTTTGCTCTTATTGCAGAGAGCAGCTGGGGTTAAATATGAATTCATTAGGACAAAAACAACTATTTCAAAGAGAAAACAATGTTTATTAATTTCAAACAATAGTGCAGGTGTATAATTCAGCAATATAAAATAAAAATATAAATTTCCGGTTTAGTTCTTTTAATTGAATCTACTTTTTCAGGTGGAACAGTGTGACTGTGCCGACACCCGTTTGAAAGCCGTTTATGTGAAACTAATGTGACTCTACATCAGCATTTTTCTTTACCACACAACAAAGTTATAAATATCAACTATCCAGACGTTTGTTCTGCAGAAAAAGCTTCAAACTGCTGTGTCACTCAACTCTGATAAATTTAGTAACGCCTCCTCTGCTCTTTTTTTCCCCCATCTCCTCTGTGTAAAAGCTTACAGTGACTGCTGGTGTGACAGCTACAAGCACAAAAACAGAGCATGAGATTCTGTTTAAAGCTTCAAACACCTGACGACAATAGTCACCCAAAAATAGGCTGAAAATGCGAAGAAGCATTGCAGTCTGACAGACACTTATTCAGTTTGTTTAGAGAATCAAACAGTATCGACCTGGCTCAGTGAGATTCAAAATGCAGTGTGTAGGAAGAGATACAAAATAGTACAATAGGCAACCGTCACTTAACATTTCTCTACAGGAAGATCAAGTTAACATTCTCTATATTTGAGCAGATATCTGAGGGAGGAGGAAAAAAAATTACTAAAAAAGAAATCTCCATTTTGACAAACTACCTGATAAACAAAGCCGTGGGAGGCGGGCCTCCCAGGGGAATGTGACCGAAATACAGCTGAGCGACAAGAGAACAGTGGACAACGACACGCCTCGACGTCTTCACACCGCGACAGCTCCAAAGTTAAAAGGCACCACACAATACAGGTCACAAAGAAAAATAAATTTAATAAATAAATAAATAAAAGGATTTCGCCACACATTTGTAATGCTGAAACCGACAAAACTTTAAGGCGGATATGTCGCTGTCATGTGCAAAAAATATCTTAAAACGTGTGTCCTCTTCTCTTGAGTGAGAGGTGTGCTTTGATTCTCTCCTTCGTCGACTTCTTTTTTTTAAAAATATATCTAAAATGTGAAAAAATGTAAAGAATGATTGCATCATCACTATGTTGCTTGGTATCACAGGCATATTCAAGGCTTCCGGGAGAGTGGGGACGGTGCAGGGGGGGTGTTGGGGGGAGAGGGATGGGGTGCGAGGGCGGTGCGGGTTTAGTTCCTGTAGCTTTTGCGTCCCTCTCCCTCCTTCAGAAAGGTCCATATGAGGGTGTTGACAATGTCGGGCTGGTCCTGCTGCAGCCAGTGGCTGGCCCCGGATATGATGTTGAGACGGAAGTGATTCCTGATGTAGAGGCGACACGCCTCGGCCATCTCCTGCTCCAGGAAGGCGTCCCGCTCTCCCCACAGCAGCAGCACCGGAGACCTGACGTGCTTGTGGCTCAGAGGGAGCGAGCTGGAGACAGATACAAGTTACACTTTAGCTGACATATGGAAGAGGAAGAAGAAATTGTTTTGCAAAAATATTCACACATCCTTAAATATTTTCACATTCTCTCACATTAAACCTGCAAACTGTATGTCATTGAAATAGGTAGGTAAAAACAAGGATGTGCACAGATGGACCACTAGGTGGTGCTAGAGCACAGGCCGTTTTAACTCCAGACTAAAAGTGCCCTTCTGAAATCTTTGGGGTGTGTGTGTGTGGGGAGTGGGGGTGGGGGGGGAGTTCAAGCAGTGTGTTGCTTGAAGCCCCCCTTTTGTCATTTTTACAAAACAAGTAAAAATCACACACTACTAAAGCTACATTCACACTGCAGCCAGAAGTGAACCAACTGCAGTAGAGCTGGCACAAAAACAACAAGGAACAAAGTAGATGGTCCTCTGGAGGTCACGCAACACTAGAAAAATGTCTCAACTCCTTTTGAGTTGAGACTTCTGAGCTCACCTGAAACAGGCCCAGTAGATCCTGAACAACTGGAATGCTCTTTTTTATACTATCTGAACTATAGTGATAGTGAAATCCCACACAGTGGTACAATGTGTTTTCAAATAGATCATTAAAGGGTTAATCAATCAAAACATATGAAATGATTGGATGAATAATGAATGACTGTACATTGATATTTACATCCCTGGTGGTCATGGGTCAGTACAATTTCTTTCATGTGAACAGATAAAAGCTATTATGAGGAAGCTCATTGCTTGAGAAGGGAGCAGATGGCCTGCCCAGTCATGCACACAGTTCACATGTAAAAAAAATAAAAAATACAGTACATGCCCTTCAATATTCTTCCCTGTTCCTCCTTTCGGCTAACAGAAGTGGATAGTTTATTAAAGAAAGCTGCAGGATGATGCAGATATTTGGCAGACTTGTGTCAGTGATTATAGTATTTTTAGATATAAAGGTGGTAATGCTAATTTCCTACTAGATAACGATGCTCTGTGTGCATATTTACAAGTTAAACCCAAACAATGCTCCAAACAACCACCAGGGTTCATGTAAATCTAACAGTGAACAGTACTTTCAGGCTTTAAGTAGAGCTGCACTGCTGCTTCTTCCAAATCGGGCACACTTCTACTTTATCACAAAGCATTTTAAAGGTATTTTTAGCCCATGAATTGATGCATATTTAGCAACAGTACAAGCACAAATTGTCAGATTGTATTTACTTGAAACTTTATGTCGTGGGTCAACACAAAGTAGAGCAGAATCGTGAAGTGGAACAAATACTGCATAGCTCCCTTGACTCAGAACCAAACATGGAGGAGCAGCATTCATTTTTTATGCTCCTCTAATCTGGAACAAACTTTAAGAAAAACTGCAAAACTGTTGAAACACTGAGTTCAATTAAATCAAGGCTAAACCCCCACCCTGTTTAGAGTTCCTGTGATTAATAAGAAATGGACTTTTGATCAGAATATTTGAGGTATGTTTGCTTGATGATTTTGCATCTAACAAAATATAATGTTTAATTGGTCACTGTACTATGATTTTATGGTGTAAAGCACTTTTAACTTTCCTGTTGCTGTAGAAATAAATTTGATAGCTTTTCATTAAAAACAAAACAAATAGCATCTGGTGTTGGCCATTTGTATTGGCCCCTCATTTTGTTACCCAGCTAGCGTTCAGACGGCATTCCCTGAGCGTAGCCATGAATGTTCAGTCAACGTTTACAGATGACGTTTGCCAAGAAACTCAATGAAACACCATGAAATGTCTGGCGGACATCCAGCCAACGTTCTCTGAACACAGAAGGGTCAGTGAGACTAAATCCTGCTATGTTGAGAAGTCCTCTAGTTAGTCAGAAAGTCCACTGGTGCGTTAAGTCTCAGTGTAAATGCAGCTGTTCCCTGTAAGCTCCTCTGCTATAATGGTGCAGTTACAGTCAATAGTTAAACTAAATGGCAAATCTGTTGGCAGACCAGAAAATAAATAAATGTTTACAGATGTTCTCCAACCAATCTCATTGAGCGAAATGTATCTTACAATGAAGAACATTTTGAAAACCATATTTTTTTCCTGCTTCCCAATCATGCACTACTTTGTGGCTGTTTTTGTGGTGAGCACTAAAGCGGTTAAACCTTTTTGCAATGGTAATTACTCCTGAACTTTTTAAAATATCACAGCAGACATAAACAACATGGCTTAAAGGGGCAGCATTAGGCATCTTTATAGGACAGTCAAATAAGTACTGCTATATTAAATATGACTTATAAGAAATTTGACTTTAAAATGTAAACGGCTTGAAATTGGGCCTCTGTATCTTTAAAAACTCCTGCTTATTATGAAACTCCGCCTGCAGGAAGTCATCAAACCATGGCCACTCTATAAACCTTTTGACAATGTTTCTGCCAGCGTCGCACTAAGAAGTAGCTCTTATGGTGAACTCAGCAGTTTCACCAGTTGTTTGCTAATTGCTCCTGGCTAGTCTGAAGGAGCTGAGAGTCGGGGGGGAGGTATGCTTTGTGAAGCAGAGCTTAGAAGTTTGGAAACTGCAGCTAGGTCCACGCAGGCGTTTTGCACAGCTTAATGGTTGCCATGGAGATTAAAGGATTACTCAAACAAGCATGAAAGAATTCAGGGAACACTCCAGTTATGGTTTTGATAAAGGAATTACATTGGAACATGATGTAAAAAGTGGATTTTACATAATACCGTACCTTTAAGGATACGAAAGTTTTTAACATATTGGACTGTGACAGTCCGACTCTAAGCATTTAAAAGGTTTGTTAGTTTGGCTAAATAAAGCGATAAACAATCAGGTGACATTTTATCAACAGAACCGGGTCACGGTGGCTGAAAACCATCTTGCTACTGTGTAAGTGGGACAGGTCAGTGACCCCAGATGCTTTCAGACCCTATAGAAGACTTTTCTTCAATTCTTTCTTTTTTTTTTATTTAAAGAAAAAAAAAATATGATATGAATCATCCCCCCACCTGAAGACATTCCTGTAATAGTTGAGAGCTCCTGTCAGAGCTCCCGGCTGAGAGAGTGCATACAAGTAGGTTTCCAAATCCTCTGCAGTGAGCCATCGGCCCTTTCTCCCGATCCCGGTGCTCCGACTGGTGAATAAGGCTTTGAGGGCCTGCAGGACAGACAGACAGACAGACAGACAGACAGACAGCAGACTGACACTGGAGCCGTTTGATCAGCAGAAAATTTGCAGGAGGACGGCTGATGTTCCCATAACGTAAGACAGAGAAGCTGCATTGCGGGTGAGATCAGCTCTGATGACCTTCAGCTGCAGTTCGGGCCTCTCATGCTGTGCTTCTAAACCTGGAAAACTCAGACTGAATATGGCATCACTGTTAAAGCTGAATAGCAAAACTGCTGCCAAAACAACAGGGATCTCTAAAATAAAAAAAAAGTTAAATGTTTGTGAAGGCGTATCTTTACACCCGTTTTTTACTTATTAAGTAAAATTTACTTAATGCTGCTGAAGAGTTTTTCCCTTGTGATCAGTTGATCTTCAACGAGGCCGAATTGAAAATAGAAAAGGCCAAAAGTTCTTCATAATGATGTATAAAGATATTGCAAGTTCAGAAAGCTTTAAAAGCTGAAATTTTTAATCAGCTTTGAATATTTTTGTCTTATACCACCATTTATTTGATAATTTGAAACTCTAAAGCAAATGTCATATTATTTTGACTTCAATGATGTATTCATTTTCGTAATTTAGGACTTTTTATCGGTACGTTTATGACTTTATTCTTGCAATTTACTTTTCCATTCTTTGCCTGGCCCTAATACTCCATCGTAGGGGACAGAAACTGAACTGCAGCATCGTTTGATAAGGCGATAATAAGGCACCAGCGTCCTCTCAGAGGAAAGGAGCCAATGCAGCTTCAGCTTCAGCACCAAGGAGCTTTATTCATGCAAAATAATTGTAATCCAATCTGTTGGCAAATCTGAAATGATCGCTGATCATTTACACATCAGGGAAGAAGGTAACAGCTTGATTAAATGGGGGATGTGTTGAATAGTTGGTGAGTATTTGTAGTTTGTACAAAGGAGTACATGTCTACCAATGACACTGACACAGAAAAACAAACACTGCAACAGTGTGCGATATTCACCAGCACACACACACACTCTCTCTCTCACACACACACACACACACACACATGCACACACACACACACACAAGCTTGACCTTGAAAAGAATGTAAGCCCACCTTGAAGTCGTTGATGGAGAGCATGAGCTCTGGGAAGCGGGGCAGCTGGAAGAAAAAGAAATGGCTGGATTTCAGCAGCTGGCTGGGGTGACGCAGAGCGTAGTCTGGAGGAGAAAGAGAAGGCAGACAAGAGGGGGAGCGAGGGAGACATTTCATTTTTGGCTTTATTTAACAGGATGTTTGCACACACTTGTGAGGGTGGTGGATGGGATTTGACTTTGCCGCCCCGTCTCCTGCAGTCAAACCTGCTGTTCTAGCTTTGTGTGTGCCTCCCTGTAATTAGCTCCTCATCATCCTGCCTCCCCCCAAAGGCAGAGGAAGATCTGCCAGCTGGATGTAGACACGCAATCGAAGTCATGACGCCTCTAATTAACAATCATAATTCCTGTAATATTCCGAGAGCCAGATCTGAGCTTCTCTAATTAGCATGAGGGAAAATTGGTTTTCCTTCAAAGCCTGAAGAGTGATGTGTGAGGATGTGTTTGTGGCGAGATCGTACCTGTGAACACAGAAGGATGGGGGCAGTTCAGGACTATCAGCTTGGTCACCATCTCAGGGTAGTGTATGGCAAACAGCCACGCTATGGTTCCACCCCAGTCGTGGCCCACAAGGCAACACCTGTTGTACCCTGGGAAGGAAACAAACACACGCACGCATACACACACACACACACACACACATACACACCCACGCACACACACACACACGCACGCACACAACATTTTTCTTTTCATTAAAACTACTCCATGTGGATATAGTCACAAAAATAAATACTCACCTTCATGGAAATTTCTAGTTTATCACACTTAAAACATTTCAGAGCCACCATTTTCAATATTAGATACAAATATCATCAGTCTGCATCATTCAAATGATTTTTTATTACAGTTTTTTTATCTGTAAAGATAAAAATAACTTGGCCTCCACTTGGTTTGCGTAACAGGATAACGATCTGAAGCAGAATGGAGTTAGCCTCTGGATAGCTCACCTCCTTAAAACCAAGATAAAGGTTTGGAAGTGGCCAAGTCAAAGTCTGGACTTGCAATAGAAACCAAAAGTTTACAAACACTGTAAAAAAAGCAAAATCTAACTTTAAGAGTACAGAAACACCCTTTGTCCCCCCCCCCGCCACTGTCTGAAGTTAAATCAGACCAAACTCCTCCTGTTTTGAGTCAGTTAAAATTACCAAAATTATTACTATTCACTAGATGCCACAAAAATGTGAGAATATTTCAGATTTGTATTTATTAATGTCATTAAAAGTAGACGTTTACATTGATTTTCTGAGTGTAAACCCAGAAATGATGGTCAGAAATTTTAGATGCAATAGTCGGAAGAGTTAGATGCACGTAAACCTTTGGTTTCAACTGTAGTTTCAAAAGTACACATGCTGTTTGCCGTTTATAGCCTCTGAAACATTTTTTCACGGTACAGCGTAGCAAGTAACACCTTCCATTCTAAAAGAACCTTTGCCCTTGTCTAATTAATGTTTTAATGACCAACAGCTGAGGCAGACCATGACTAAAAGATCAGAATGATCACATAACTGTTCCCATCCCCACTGAGTAATCCAGAAACGAGTCTATCACAGGTTGATCCGTAATCCCCCTGATCAACCTGTGATAGACTCGTTTCCACCTGTTTATACGATTTAACCGTATAAACTCCGAGCTCACATGTCCTTCACAGCGACTAAGCAAAGTCTCAGCACTGCTGCTTTAACTATCACCTTCTGTCACATTACAAACACAAAGCTTGGTGTATTTCACTGGGAATTTATGTGGCAGACCCTCACATAGTAGTCAATAGCAACGGAGTAGAAGGAAGACAATACATTGAGTTTTACAGACAAATTTGCGTACTAATAGCAACATTATTGTGAATACAAAGAACGATTGTAAAGAATTGATCGTTTTTATTATCTGGGTCAGGGACTGTTGGAAGAGAAGGACACTTTATCGATCACACTGTAATTTGAAAGGATACAGAAAAGTTCAAGTGCTATGAATACCTTTGCAACTCTGTAATGTTAAAAAGAAGTGTGGATTTTTACCAGTGTGGGACTGAAGGTCTCTTACAATCTAGTTCAAGGCTCTGTGAGCTACGGCTCCAAAATGGAAATGCTTTTGATTATGGGTACAAAAGGAAATGGTCATTTTAGGATATTTTTTTTCTGTAAGTTCTTACACAAAATTTGCACATAATATTCACAGCAGACTAAAAGTAATTAGCTTCAAGCTACATTATCTTTCTTCATTTTTCATATTTATGGAAAAGTCTCACCTCCATTCAACAAAATAGATTTTTTTTCTTTTGTAGTCGAGAACTCATTTTGCTTTAAAATCTGAAAATAGAAAAAAAATTGTTTCACTTGTTAGCTTTCATAATGAAACATTTCATGTTGTACATACTTTGAAAACTGTTCCTTTGCGGCTCGAGTTTTATTTTGTAGCAGCGAGGGCAAAAGCGGCTCTTTGAATGGAAAAGGTTGCTGACCCCTGGTTCAGTTGCTGAGCAGAGGACAGCAGGTATAGTACAATCAGAGCAAGCTTTTTCCACGCTTAAGTGACCATCAAGCATGATTTGCACAGCAGGATGAATTATTGAGTGCTTCACTCCTGACAGTCTGTGAAGTAACGTACAGTGACAGCAGGAACAATGCAGCGAGCTCTTCCTCCACCCATCACTGGCTTCACTAAAACAGTGCTTTCCTTAATGTTTCACAGAGAATGTGCTCCCTAGATTGTGGAGGATATCGCCAAGGGCTGAACTGTTCACTGGGCTCAGATTAGGGACAACAAATCAAGCTAAAAGTGGAATTTAATCCACATTCAGCTTCTGGACAGGCGCTGGCTTGTCCTCAAATAGGAAATCAACCAACCAGTAGCAACCAGTAACAGAGGCTTTCTGGGGTTTATAAGAACTCAACTTCTTTTATTCATTTTCTTTTACTTTTTACGCTATTGGAGAAATGCTGTGTTATTCAAGTGACAGTCAGCGAGGACACATCATTTATGAATGAGCCTTTTAAGCACAACAGCAGAGGAGGCAGGATTCACTGCTACACTCATGATAAAATCAGAGCTCAGCTTCTTTATGCTCTGATAAAATTGAACTTTAGCGTACAGAAACACTGAACATTTTTCATATTGTCATTTCATGATGAAAAGCTGTGTCTGGGTTTTGCAGCAACATCTACTCATGGGAAGACCAGGACAATTTATAACACAATCAAGTAACTGTGTTACCTTCAGTTGTTATTAAAATGCTGTATATATCAAAAATGTCTTAAAAGAAATTCAACTTTGCAATTTGATGCCTTGAAATTGGGCCACTGTCTCTTTAGAAGCTCCTGCTCTTTCCACCACCCCGCCTACAGCACACTGTCACAGCAATGCTCCTTCATTATGTTGTTCTTAGGATCATTGGACTGAGAAGTTGATGAAGGAACAACACTATAACAGGATTCAAAGCTCAAAACAGTTTATTTTACATAATAACCTCCCTTTAAGTAATCTTCCTCAGTATAAAGAATAATAGGAATTGAATTCTGTGGAAGTATTAGAATCTTTATAATTCTTCTCAGATTGATGAGCAGCAGCAGTTGCTTCTCTTAGGAAGTTGTTGTCGTCTTTCCACCCTGACACTGTGTACATGTAGAGGTCCTGTGGTCACAGTGACCCAGGATGTGTTCATTTTAGCATCTGCCAGTTACGACGTCCTCAGTCCCACTGTGCTTTCATCTTTCTTTAAAGACAACAGCAGACAACCTATTTTTATTTTGTAAAGCAAAAGTTTGCATTGTTTGTCTCATGTTAATGGGAAAAATGAGAAATATTATGAATGTTACCAGCTTTCAACCACAGTCTAACTGGAATACATTCAATGTTTTGTTCAAGTTTGAATGGTTGGATTTATGCTTACTTTGCACATTAAAAATGAAATACTGCTACACATTAAAAAAACTAAGAACCAAGGTCAAAATGGTTTGACCTTGATCAAACCATTTTGACCTTCAGCTTCTGTAATCAGCTTTATTTTCAGCTTTCTGCCACTGATTTGAATCAACTCCCTGAAACCTAAATGCCCATTAGTGTTCAAGATGGTGGACAAACTGGGAGAATCCTTCTGTATGAGACATAGCAAAAGTAAAAGCGTGTGACACCTGCTAATGATCCTGATAAAGCGGAACAATATGCCATGGCTGGACATTAATGTAAAGCTCGTGCCTCTTTTAACTGGTTAAGTAGTTTCTGTAACTGGTTTATATAAAATACATGAACAGATGTCTAATGTGCCAAAAAGCACATCTCTTCAAATACAGACATCTCCGTGTTAATGAACAACAGCAACTGCAGGAAAGACAGAAGGTGACCATTTGAATTAGATCAGGTTTCTTGTAGCTGCTGCAAAAAAAGCCACTTAGCACATTGTTAGTTCTGAAGTGACAGCTGAGAACCTGAATCTTCAGCGACACTTCAATGCTGGATTTAAATAGAACCTTAAAAAGGAGCTAAAGTGTGAAATCTGCATCAGTTTTAAGAGTAAAAGGAGGGAAAACAAAGCAGCAGCTATTCTGGTCAGATAATTGTCAGATGATGGTGGTGGTGTGTGAGGACAGCCTCCAGCTTGCTCCCTGCTAGTGTTAGGATGGAGTCAGCAGGCTGACTCACAGGAAGTTTGTCATGCTGTGTGCGCTGCAGGCCTGAGGGCTGTCCAAAGACCACAGACTGATAAACAAGTTTATTTTTGACCTGAGACGCTGTCACAACACCGTCCGGTACAGGGAGGTTCTTCTTACCCAGGTACTCCACGATGTCCTTCACGTCGGTGACCAGGTGGTCCAGCTGGTAGCTCTCTGTGGAGAGCGGCAGGTCGGATTCGCCGTAGCCGCGCATATCCACAGCCACCACACGGAACTCGCTCTTGAACTCGCGCAGCTGGTATCGCCAAGAGAACCTGAAGAGAAATATGTACAGTTGTGATTCTGTCAGGTCGTAGTTATATTAAAAAAATGTAATAGCCATTCAAGTGGGGCTTGTCAGATTATGAAAATAACTTTTAAGCAAGTATTAACCCTCCCATGGTTTTAAGAGACGGGGTCCTTTAAACCCTGGGAGTTTTTTTTTTACCATGTCTGTGGTCGGCGTGGTCGCATTGACCCCACATGTGCTTTTACTTTTTTTGTGTGTGTGTGTATGTGTGTGGTTTTGGGAATTGACGGTCTGACCAAACACTTCCCTGACTCCTGCAGTCTCAGCACCACAGCTCACATATTTTTCATTAAGTCTGCATTTATGTTTTTAAATGTACTTCCTTAACTGGTCTGTAGGGATGGTCAATATGGACCTAAGGTTTTATCACAATATGTTGTGGTACTGTTAAGATAATAAAAGTGATGGTACAAACTATTTATTACTTCTTCTTTTTAGGTAACTGTATGACTCTGATTGCATGACACAGCAATAAGCTCTACAAAGACAAATACTGCTGCTTAAAAACATTCACATTTGTCATGTTTCTTTAGGGCTACAGTCACATAAAGAAGCGTGATTTATATTGGAAAAAAGTGGTGAAAATAGGAAACAACCCCGACAATATGAACAGCTATATATACACACACATACACACACACATATATATATATTTATTTTTATATATATATATATATATATATATATATATATATAGCATCTAAAAAAATCCAACAATTTAGTTTGCTTCATCTTGCATGTTTTAGTGTATTATTTATACAGATTTTAAAAATTAACGCCACATACATTTTTACATATACCAAAATAAAAGGGTGCTTTTAACTTATCCCTCAGGACAAACATCTGGACACGGCTGCATTAAACCATATCCACTGATAAGAATGGTCCAGTCAAAGTGCAGACCTGCACCGAATAAGAAATTAGGACTGAATACAAGCATGGGACATTTTTTGACTTTAAATCCTTTTACAGCTGTTGACTACTTTGTTTCAGTTTATCTCCCAACATTCTGAATGTTGCAGGGATAAGTCTACTGCTGTACGATCCTCTACACGCTGCTCTGGCTTTCTAAAAGTAAATGAACAGGTTTCAAAAAGGAAGAGCTGCTTCTTTCTGACCACCTTCAGCTCAGTTCATCATTCCAATCAGGAAGATGGAGAGTGAAGCTCTTGTCTACTGTTAAATGAATCCCTTTCCAGCCCTCAGCCTACATAACATCCTACAGGTATGGACAGGCTTATAGCTCTTTGGCTTTACTCCAGGACACAATGCTCAGCAAATATATGTTTTTTTTTTTTTTTTTTTTTTTTTACCATTTAAGGCCAAGGACATCTTTAAAAAACCCCCCACCCATACCCATTCCAATTATAAACAACAACTGTGAATAACACTGGGTTG
>CAEGAF010170394.1:0-31280 GCA_903067075.1 Micropoecilia bifurca
AATCTATAATCAATAGACAGGTCTATATAAAGATATAATCCATGTTTCTGTCTCATATTTGTATGGCATTAAAAGGATCTGGAACTTTAGTTTTTCCACTGAAAGCTCTGGTTTGCACAATAAATGCCATGTGGGTGAAGTTTTATGGATGATGCTCTGATGTCCCATTCTCCTGAAGGCAGCACAGAGCTGCACCACCAGAAACTGACAAACACTGAAGAGAAGTTATGATTAATGTAGTTACAGTACTATCCATGATTTAATGTTGCAGAGCTCAGTCGTTTTGAAAACAGTTCAAAGTTTAAACTGGCATGTTGTTCATCTTTTATCTGGTCATTTTGTGGAACATTTAACAACTAGAAAGTGGCACAAAATAATAATATTTTTTCCACTTTGATTGGATGCTGTTAGGCCGACCAATTTTAACTTGAATGTTCATTGCATTTTTTATAGACACCTGTATTATTTTTATATTATTATATTTATTATTTTTGATGATAAATACAGAAATAAGCATAAAAATCAAAACATTTACAATAGTGATAGTAATATTAATGATAAAATAATGGTCAGTGCAAAGTAGCCTGCAAATTTTTTGGTGGGGGTGGGGAGGGACCTGGATAAGGGCTGGGGGGGCACTGGGCCAAAAAAGGTTGAGAAACACTGGTCCAGCAGGAGCTGCGCCCTCTGCTGGACATTGTGAACTAAATCTAACACAGAAGCTGTTAGAGGTGCTGATGTTTTTAGGAACAAAAGGGGCCCGTAAATCAAATTCTGCTCCAGGCCTCATACAGCCTTGGACCGGCCATGTAATCTGTGGCTTCAGTGGCTCTTTCTAATAATCGTCACAGAAACTATTCTGGTTGGTCGAGTTTATGGACGAGTTTCTCAGATCAGGCCGCTCGCATTAACTCCAAGTAGACAACGCATTTCAAATGGTTTGATGTATCGTGTAACCGGAAAAATAATACAAAAAAATAATAATAAAACAATATAAAATCAGCGTGATGCGTTACAGACCAGAGGGCGTTAAAGCTCCTCAACCGGCTGAACCTGCACGATCAGGTTAGCGCTGCTCGTTATCCACAAACTCTCCGGCCAACCGGGACCACAGACATAAACTTTACAGGGAAGACAGACACAGAGCCACATGTTGGGCAGCGTGTTGAGATGTAAACGCTGCATATTCGTTCGTTCACAAAGATAAATCATTCTCATCACTCCACAACACGCCTCTGAATTCGCTACAAGTTATTCCTGTGGTTCACATTGAGCTGCGCAAGCAGAGCTAACGGCGGGTTTTAAAGTCTTACCTGCATAGAGTTCTCCAAAGGATCATAATTCCTCACAGTAGGTTGATGTAAATATCCATACAGGTCAGCCTGTGTCCAGTTTGAGTGAAAGGATTCGCGCGTGATCCCGCTGAAGTAAAGCAGCGGCAGCGCGAGGCAAAGCGCAGAGGCGCCAGCTGTGTGATTGGTCCGCGCTGTCGGGTTTAAATGCAAAAACTATAAACCCATCTATTATAAGCCTTCCCTTTAGGAATAAATCTGCTCTGTTAGTGAAATGCTAAGAGCAAAACAGACGCTTGCAGCCCAGCTTTTAAAAAACCCGATTTTTTTTCCCTCCTAGAAACGTAAACAAGCAACGCTTAGCCTGGCAGCGGGGGTAGCAAAGCATGTCGGGCCGCCAGGCTTATAATACACTGGGGGAAACCCTGGTAAGTAAACTTGATCATTTCTCAATTTCCGTTGATAACTCCTCCATTTTTCCTTCCCCTCAGGTTAAGAGTTTGGGTGTCATCCTCAATAGCACCCTCTCTTTTGCCTCCCATGTCAATAATGTCACTCGGTCCTTCTCTGACTCCGCATTCCACTGCTGTTCAGGTCCACAGTTTGGTCACATCTCGTTTAGATGATTGTAGTTCTCTACTTTTTGGTCTACCACAGAAAATTCTGTATAAATTACAATTGGTTCAAAATTCAGCTGCTCGTATCATTACATAGACCCCCTTAATTCATCACATCACACCTATTTTAAATCAGCTCCATTGGCTTCCAATCACATATCGCATTAACTATAAAATACTTCTTCCAACTTTTAAAGAAGTTCACAATCTCACACCTTCATATCTCTCGGACCTCCTTCACTTTGCCACTCGTTCCCTCAGATCCTCTTCTTCTGTCCATCTCACCGTCCCCCCTGCTCGTCTTTGGGAGCAGAGCATTCAGCCGCTCTGCTCCCAAACTCTGGACTCTCTCCCACCTGATCTCCGTAACATTGAGTCTTTGCAATATTTTAAGTCCAAACTCAAAACCCATTTGTTTGAACTAGCATATAGCTTTTAATTATCTTTGTACTGTTTTATAAATCTTGTGTTTTTATGTTTTTTATTGCTGGTATGTATTTTATAATATACTTGTTTTTATGTCAAGGTGACCTTGGGTGTCCAGAAAGGCGCCTACAAATAAAATGTATTATTATTATTATCATGTTTATACACAGGTTGTGTGTAAGAGATTGTTGTTGTTGGTGGCTTTTTTTGTCTCATCGAATTGAACTTAACTTTCCAAATATCACGGTCAAATCATTAGAAAACAACAGATAATTCAGTAAAGGACTAAATACTTTTGGCCACAAAAATTAAGAGATTTTTCTCCTGCATTTCTTGCTCTGTGTTTTTAACTGACACTCACCAATAAGCCAGTGAATAAAGGCATAAACCCCTAGCTCCTTCGACCCATCACTGGACACCTGATGCTGAAACAAACCAGTAGATGCTCTCGATTATTACTGGGGCGTAACAGCAGTTGAACTGGAAAACACAACATATCTGCAGAGGACTCACCACTTGTGTGGCTGACATGATGGTGCATATGAAGATGCCAGTGGAAACTAGAACAATAGAGAGATACTTGCTGGCTGAATACCTGCAGGTAGAGAAGGTGAGATGCACTGAATCCGCAGGAAGATATTTGACAAAGCAGAAGGAAAAGCAGAGGAAGAATCACCTCTTCTTCAGGATGATTATTCCCAGGATCATGTTGGCTATTAGTGATCCCTGAGTGGAAAAAGAGGGGAAGCTTAAACAAAAGCAGTGGAGGACAACAGGAGGAAGCTTAAATGACAACAAGACGCGACACTTACTGATCTGAAGATCATGTGTAGTGGCATGGCGATGTTAAAGTTAAGAGCATAGTTGTTGATCACACTGACAGTGAAGAACATGGTCACCATGATAAGATAGTTACTGAAAAAAAAAGAATAATTTCATTCGATATCAGCAATTAGTCTTATCCGCAGCATACCATTTAAATGAAACTGTTTTTTTACCTGACAGGAATTGCTGGTTTCTTTCTCCCAAATTTAGTTTCAAATATGAAACCTTCTAAGGCAATAAAGATGAACTGCGCAAAGGTGACTATGTTGCCACATCCTGGAAACTCTCTGAAAAACAGAAACGTCGCTTTGAAACAGAGGCAAAAAATCTGAAATTATTGCTTTAAAAAAAGGGATGCTCAATAAGAGAAGAGCGAGTTCATGGATACAGTGTCACGCTAAAAGTATTGAAGCCCTTCGAAACTTTCAATGTTTGGTCACGTCACAACCATAAAGCTCACTGTATTGTGATACGATTTGTTTGTGATCTACCGACGTAAATTGGAGAAAAGCTGTGAGAACGAAAGAGCAGAAAAGGTTTTCAAGATTTATTTTACTAGTAAATCTGCAAAGTCTGATTTGTTTTGTATCAATTTTGAATCTGTGAAATCCCATATTGTTAAGCGAGGCAATTAGCCAAAAGCAAAAAAACAAACAAACAAAAAAAAACTGAATTGGTGAATAGTAAATATGTGATAAAATCTCAGAATGAATGCAGCTGTTCCCTGAAGGCTTCAGGTGTTTGCTAGTGAACAAACAGCATCATTGAGACAAAAGAATACACCAAACTTTCTTGCCATTTGTTGCAAATGAGAACCGGTTCACATTTGACTCATCTGGTTAACTAAATAAATAAAATGGATACCTGAAAAAAGGGGGGGAAAGCAACAAGGAGGACAGAATGCTGGAAGAAAACAGTTGCTAATACTGAAGCACAGCATCAGTAGTTTAGATCAAACCACACTCCTATGTGGAAATGGCCCAGTCAAAGTCTGGATCTAAATCCATTGAATCTCATGCAGTCAAACGTAGAAAACTGATGCTCTCCAGCCAAGGGACACAGCTGGAACTATTTTGCAAGAAAGAATGGGAACACATTTCAGTCTGAAGGCGCTCCATGCCATGCAGATAATTATTTATTTTTTTAAATGTTTTGAAAAAACATGCATCATTTTCCTTCCACTTTACAGATATGTTCTACCTGGGCTTGGTCTGTCACACAAAATACAAGGAAGAGGAAAAGTTGAAGAGGGGTGAAAAACTTTCCAAGACGTGAACATTTAATTTGCTGCCAATGGCGTGGACTACTGATAGATATTTACTGCTCAGGTTAAGTTTTACTATTTAATATTTATACTCTTCTCCTTTTAGTACTGCTCTTATCTGACTCTAATCAAAGTTTCTCAATTTTAGAGGAAATTATTTCTGTCCACTGATGAAAACTTATACCGAGAGGTTAGTTTTTGTTTTAACACACCGACTGTACACTCATACACATGTAGACATGTGTACGAGTATTTCCACTTTGCTTAGGAATCCTACAGGAAATAAATCTGTACAGTTTGCTGATGTGACACAATCGTACATAAACCTGAACCTTCCCGCTTCAACTAAACTCCAACTAGAAATGTTTTATGCTCATTAACCTAAACTTTAATGGCTCCCGGTTCAGGTTTGTGACTGACCTGACCAGCAGCTCCAGAGACACCACATTGCTACAACAGCCGACAAAAACAAGGACCACAGCAAACACAGTCCCCATGATGATTGACGGCCGAAAAAAATTGCGAAAATAAATAATACGGCTCAGTTATTGGGACGAATAAATGAGAGGAGCATGCTTGAATATTAGCCGCTGTTTGTGTTTCACAGGAGATCTTCTTTCTCCGCAAACTCCTGTGTTATTTGAACACGTCAAAATGTGACATTTCGCTCTTCCGGTTCAGTAGAGTCATGGTAGTTGTAGTTTTTTTTTTCAAAAGGCGGAAGTGGACACCCATTAAACGACTTTTGCCGATATTTTTTAAACAAAACACAGTGTGCTATGCTTCATAATCAGTTAGTCTATTTTAGCAAAGTGCCTAAAATGTAACAAATTAACGAGCTCGTCGCCTAGTTGCCAAGGCTACATCGTACTGGGCTCAGTATGGGTTAAAATATAAAGAGCTATCACTCTGTTTGAATTTGTATGTTCGAGAACGTCATTGAAAAAGTGTTGGAAACTTGTTTACCATATGAATTTATAACACACAGGCCACAACAAAACAGATGACTATATTACAAGATATTGTTTTCGTCAATGCATTTCTGAACCCATCATACAGTTTCTTTTGAAAATGTAAATACGTTTAATTTGTTATATAGAAATGTTTTCATTTTCTGTGTTTCAATTCGGAAATTGTACATTAGAATAAAAATATTCAAATCTGTAATTTATACATATTCGAATTAAATAAACACATTTAATTGAATTAGATTAATGTTATTGACTTATTTTAGCAGAGTTTGTATATCAAACTCTAGTTTTAGCATTATCCTTTTGTTTAAATATATAATTCTCCCAGCAACTGGAAGAAGAACACTGACTCTATAACTATTACTCCTTCTGAAAAACTCTTTAATCTCGTGGGATTAGGAACATTTCTCATTTGTTTTCGTTTTTGATTTACCCGAACCTTTGTACGGAAGCGCATCCGTACCTTTGTCAAGCAATAAAAATTGACTAAAAGTTCTCTTAGGATCCCAAAAGAAGCTCAAGAGTCTGATGTTTGTGTGATGTCAATATAGACGATCTCTGATTCATTGCGTGAGTGCGTACGTGGTTCCATTTGACGTGTTGGCGTAACACACCGCTAGCATTGGCCGTGCTTGTGGCACTGCAACCGTCGTAGCAACAATTGAATTAGCTTCTGGTCTTTAACAGTCACACATTTTAGGAGCAGCGGTCATCATTTGGGTTGGTCAAATCTTCGGAAGCTTTCAAAATGATTTCACTTACGGATTCACAAAGTAAGAGTTGGTTTTTTTTGGCGTTCTTTGTCGGTAACCAGGTTTAGCTAAATGTACGAAGGTAACAGCGAAAAAACGATTGGTTGAGAGCATCACTACGTCACTGTGGAGGGTTTATTTCTTACTAAGACATTTACAATGTACTGTATTATGTGGGAAAATGTAAACATTTAAACCAGCAGCTACTTCCTTAAACTCATGCCCTCCTTTATGCTCATATTCTAATTGTGCTTTCATTGTACACTCTTCCTTTTTCCCTTACATGTGAACTGCAGTGATTGATGTAATTCTGATCAAATCTCTTGTCCCCTAAACTTCGCAGAAATTGGGATGGGACTGACGGGGTTCGGTGTGTTTTTCCTCTTCTTTGGGATGATGCTGTTTTTTGATAAAGCTCTGTTGGCGATAGGAAATGTGAGTTCTTCAAACACGCTCCCAATTCCACTGCATGGTTTCACAATACTCAAGGTTTTTATACTGTTTTTTGGTTGTTTTGGTCAATGACGTCACTCGAGTCAGCTGTCAGTAATAGGCTAAATGTTGCAGCAGACTAGTGAGTTTTCATAGACTGGAAGCATTCTGGAGGATTTGAGTTGTCACTTTGATGAATTTTCTGTAAAATTAATCAAACTTTCATTAGATGACCCACAGAAAAACATGTCATGGTCAGTTCCAATTTATTAAGCATTTATTTCTGGCCAAGTGGTTAAAGCATGAAATAAATATGTTTTCAACAACAAATGTGAGCATGTTTTCGGCATTGTATGAGGAAACCGACAATCGTCGTCGCTCAATAGTTAGTGTGCTTTTATCTTTATCGAGAGAAAAAAAATGCACCACTCGATAGTATCTGTAAACTTTATAATATTTTGCATCTGCATGCAGATTCTCTTCGTGGCAGGCCTTTCTTTTGTCATCGGCCTCGAGCGCACCTTCAGGTTCTTCTTCCAGAGACACAAAGCGAAAGCCACCAGCTTCTTCTTGGGAGGCATTTTCGTGGTTCTGACCGGCTGGCCGATCATCGGCGTCGTCCTGGAAATCTACGGTTTCTTCCTCTTGTTCAGGTCAGGCCAAAGGGCGATAAAACGCCTCACACTCGCACACACTTTTCCCGCTGCTCACGCCGCTCACGCTTCGCGTTCACAGGGGATTCTTCCCAGTGGCGGTGGGATTCATCAGGCGAGTGCCTGTTCTCGGCTCTTTGCTCAGTTTACCAGGAATTAGGACGGTAAGTGGAGAAACGCGTACAACTCGAGGTTGGTGGGGATTTTCAGTGGGCTTTTTTATTGCTTGCTGTCTTTCAGGTGGTGGACAAAATCGGTGAGAGCAACGCTATGGTATAACGCCACGCCGTTGACGCAAAGGGGGACTTTTCCACTATTTATCATGGATTTTCTTCGTGATTGTACGTTCCAGTCCTCGCCACTCCAGAAAAGTTCATTCGCACGTTTTTCTGAAGAAAACACACAAATGTGTCAGTAAACATTCCTCTGACAGCATCTGTTCCCCTCCTCCAGACACAAGGAGTATCCGACTGAGACTGAACAACAATGCAAATGTTTGTCTTTTTTTTTTTTAACTCTTTGTACCATTCCTTGGAATATTTATGGACTAAACACTGGACTATCTCAGAGGAAAGTCAGTGCCTGGGAGCGATCCTGTATGACATGTAACTGGATTATTGATCATGGATTTTGAATTAAAACGATGGTTGTAATCTTTACAGAAATGTGCGTTTCTGTTAAAAGATGTTTTGAGATGTTTGTACTGTAATTTTTGCAGTGATTTTTCTATATGTATACCTGCAATAAATTGTCATTTTTTGTAAATGTGTGTGTTTTTTTCTGAATGACAGATGAGTTTTATGTTCGCTGAAAAGACAACCTGGATTTTTTTTTTATTCAAATACATTAAGCATCGTTCAGGTTGAGGTTTTTGACCATGTGACAAAGTAGAGTAAAATATCTTAGTTTTATAATATGGCATTAACGCGATTTAAACCAAAAGAAGTGTAACAGTCTAGTATTAATTATGTAAAATTGCAAATAAACATTTAGACCAGATATGTGCACTGCTATCTTTTACAATTTTTAACTCAAATGTAAAAAAATATCCAGTATTTTGCTTCCAAATAGTTAAGATTGTAATTTTTCACAGTGGGTTTGAAAAATATCTTAATTATTTCTCTCATAACAATCTCCAGTGGAATGTTTTTGTTTCATTGTCAAACTGCTTAACTCTGATCACTTAAGCAAAAAGCTGTGTAGTTTTCAAACAACTTTCAGTGTTCAGCTTCCCATCAGTGACTCGCCACACAACTGCAGTCAGTATTACAGTGAATGATGTAAGTGTACAGTCTCCCTGCAGGGCTCCATGCTGACTGAGTCTGACCCTCCTGATCCGTCATCTGGACCAGCAGCTCGCTTAGAGGGACCGATAAAGAAGAAGTCGCCCATTTTAGCTTTTATTTTTTTTTTTTTACAGCAGATACATCTTTGTAAGACCATCTTATTGTTGGCAAAAGAAGTAAATATTTAAGGTGTCGAATTTGATTATTTAACAGTTATGAAAATTGACTGATGCAATGTAGCTGATTTCCAACATGGCTTTTTTTATCTTAAAACTTTTATTGGATAATGGAATTAAACAATATTTGCTTTATTAGGTTGGTTAAACAACTTTTAAAGTTTTGGGCATCAGAAATAAAACGTTACTTTCTCATCAAGAAGACAAAATTGAATAGAACAAACTCCACTTTGGAAATGTTATTGTTCACCTCTAGATGGCGCTAATTCACCTGCTGTCGCTGATCTGCGGATCCAGTCTGCACAGGAGGGGGTATTTTTTTTACAGCAGATATAATACATACAGTACTTATTGAAGTTTTCTTGGATGATGTCATGAATAAACAGAGAAAGGCATTTCATACATTTGGGTGCTGGGTCAGTTCTTCCCGGGAGCCTGGGGTCCCAGGAAAACACCTGAGATCCTGGGGCAGGATAAAATGCAGTGAAGTTCCATACACAACACATGACCTAGTCTTTGAGTTGTCAACAACAAGCAGGAGGGCTACTCATCATATGGGGAGCAGAATAAATTATTTGGTGTTTATTGCCCCATTGGTGATGCTGCCCTGGGCAACTGCTCCTAAGATAAGCCACTGCTGTATTCATCATTTCACTTATGCTTTTCAACTTTCATTAGAATCTAAATATCCATGTTTGACTTTGGAATCATAAATAAAAAGTCCAAATCCAGTCGGAAAAGAAGCTGTAGCTTCTCACCAACCCTGACTTCAAAACCCAACATGGCCGCCTTGCATATAACACTCAGCGATGGACTGTGTAAAAAGTTTACTTGCACTTCTGATGGTTTATATCACATTAACGTTCACCCCTCTTTTAGTGGACATGCTGCTCCAGAGTTTGAACTTTTATGAGGAAAACACTAGTGGCTTGTTTTGCTAATAGCAGTTAGCCTGGTCACTGGGTTTAGTCCGCTTAAGCGAAGACCTGGAACACAGTTTAGTTGGGCTTGATGTCGCTCCCAGATCAAATATGTGACTTTGAATTGATTCACTGTTGACATTTTCTCCGCTGAGTTCATTTTACGTTTCTGGTAAAACAAACATCAGCGCTTGAGCAGCTGGGACTATTCCAACTACTAAGCCATGGCTTGAGATATTTGAATGTTACAAAACGGCTCTTTAAATATATTACAGTTAATTTCAACGGTGACCAGCTGGATATACTAAAATATGAACTCTGATATTGATGACCTCGATGTTGAGTGTTGTGGAGTCTCCTGTGGGGAACCTGCAGTCTATGCAAATGTTAAGCAAAATCTTCTCTTATGTCTCTCACACTGTTTGTGTAGCTCCAGTGAAATTAAGCTCACACTGTTTTACAGCTTTAAGCCTCCTGGCGGTGCTGACCTTTACCCCCTCTACGCTGACATCACGCTGTCCTCACATGAGGATCATTCATAAATCAAACTCCATGCTGTGTAACCCAGCAAAGATCCTCTTTTGATTGAAGGCTTCACAGTTCAAACTTCTCCCCAGCGCATGTTGCTGACATGAAGAGACAACCTCAGCAGCACCTTCCACTCCACTCCATCCCAGCTAGATGGAGTGTTGGGTGTGATGTCGTTAAGTGACCTGTCAGCCTCATTGCTGATGTCACATAACGAGCTGGTTTACTTAATATGAGTCTTGAAAGGCAGAAGGAAACGTTGATCCACAAGCTACAGCCTGCAGAACGAAACACTCAAGAACAGTAAGACTGCATTATTATTATTATTATTATTATTATTATTATTATTATTATTATTATTATTATTATTATTATTATTATTATTATTATTACTACTACTACTACTAATAATAATAATAATAACAAACAAATTACTACTACTACTACTACTACTACTACTACTACTAATAATAATAACTTATTATTATTATTGCAACAAATAGTTGTTACTGGTGATGCCTAGGGTGTATACTTTAATGCCATTCAGATTAATTGCTTTGTTATTAAGTTGCATGATTGTCTTTCAAAATGTTTAAAATATTTATTCACATGTCTCAGATTCCAAAATTAGATGTTAAACATGTTGCCATCTACTAAAGGCTTAACTTTGCTTACATTTAATGTCATCTTGTGACAAGATCTACAATTATCATAGTGACTGTGTGTTGCTAACTTAGCGTTAGGAAAAGTATGACTCGACTTAGGAGTCTGCTATATGTAAATTTAAATTTAAAAATTCTAGCAAAACATTGGGGATAATTGGTAACAGGATGTATGCAGTGCGTATGTTACTGTATAATACTTTATAAGTAAGTGACACCATGTACAGGATTAGAAATAGGAACAATTTGAACTTGTAGCAGTTTGTAGATGCAGAGCTGAAGTGCTGACAGTTTGCTGGTTAGTAAGTTATTTTCTTTTGCAGGCTTCAAAAATGTCTCTAAAAGTCACTCTTCTTTTGGTGTCGCTGGTTTCTCAGTGCTGGTCTGCTCCTTATGTAAGTACAGGCTGATTTTCGACAGAAAGGTATTTTCC
Source organism: Micropoecilia bifurca (assembly GCA_903067075.1). Taxonomy (NCBI): domain Eukaryota; kingdom Metazoa; phylum Chordata; class Actinopteri; order Cyprinodontiformes; family Poeciliidae; genus Micropoecilia; species Micropoecilia bifurca. Next base: position 11,238 of record CAEGAF010170394.1, read on the forward strand.
TGTCTATAAGTACTATTGGAAAAAATAAAAAATATATATAAATATCTGAATTATTTGGTATTTTTTTTCTTTCAGAAGAGAAACTGGACTCCTCAGGCAGTCTTGTATCTTAAAGGCGCACGTAAGGCAAACATTTATAGCTAAAAAAAAAAAGGAATGTAGGCAGTCTGAAACTGTTTTGTTGCTGAGGAAAAAATGTTGACATTTTGCAGAGGGACACCGCTCAACCCTGGAGCGCAGCAGCAGAGAAGAAGGAGACGCTTTACAATTAGGTGCATCTCACATTTATTTATTCATCTTTTTCTTTATGCCGTTAATGTTGCAATTGTACACTGATACCAAAAGCCATTATTTCATGAGGGTAATATGTAGGGAGCATTTCTTGAAATTTAGTTTGGATACCAAATAATAATAAAAAAAATGTGTAGGAACAGGTTCCTTTAACCACTTCAAAATTTTAAAATACTGAAAATCTTGATTTAAATATGTGATCCCGGTATGATTTCAGGGTCTGGATGGGAGTGAGTAATAGTCATAGAAAAAAACAAGAGTGCATCGTAATACAAATAAATCAATAAATGTTTTGATTCATCAACATGTTTCAAAACTTCTCCTAAGTTCATGCATAAGAAAATATTATGCATCCAAGGCCAGAGGCGACAACTAGCTCCTGTAAATTTTATTATGTTAAAGATTTACAGACGTTTCCAAACGTTTCTGTTTTGTTCCTCTCAAGTGAACTTTAATCAGATCGGCGATGGGCCGGGATTGTCTTCAGCTGCCGTCGAGCTCCTGCAACAAGCTGCAGAAGGAGGCGAGCCTGCGCTTCACTTACATGTTTTATTACCTGCTTAGAAGCTAAAATCTCTTCGTCCATCTTCAGGTGGAGGCAGACATCTTTACCGAGACTGGAACTTCAGACATCTCTGATTACCTTTTGCCTGATCCAGTTGTCGTACTTGCTGTTGGATATTTGAACTCCAAAATGTCATTGTTTATATGAATGGATAATCTGCAGCAAAGAACTCTTAAATAAACTTAATTGTTCTAAAAATGTTAATTGATTACGAACGACTTCATTCTTATGTGCTGTGATGTGTTTGCTGGCAGAAAATTTGGTTTGGTTCCTCTTTGTGCTTTTTAAGCAAATGGGTTCCTCTTGCAAAAGTTTAGAAATTGAATTGTTACTCCTGGTGTGGGTTATTTGGGAAAGGAAAATTTGAAACAAATTTAGCTTTTCAAACTTTATTCTTTACATGTTAAGTCCTTCCTTTCTTTTTTGTTTCCTCCCTTCTTTTCTATCCTGCCAATTAAATCTGTCAACTATTAAGACGCTGAGTGAACATCAGCAGCTTGCAGTCAAACATCACCGCCCTGTCATCACTGAAGGTGCCATGTGGGGGTCAGACTTGATGCTCTTAGCTCACTTTAAGACACAGTGACGTGTTTCTGCAGCACTGCAATCATAACAGAGTAAATTTAACGTGTACCAGTGAATAAGTGAAGCCACACCTCAGTAAACCTTCTTTATTTTGCATCAAAGCAACGCTTTGTGTGTTCGAGCATGCACATCAAGACATTTCCCTCTGTTTTTTCCACCTTCGATCTCCTCACGAACATTTATAAATGTTCAAAATGACACCTACGGATAAATATGATAAGAATCTACAGGAAGCAGTGAGTGAGGCGCAGCAAGTGGAACCGGATGGTTTTCAGTGACTGCAGAGTGAAGAGCAACTGAACCGAGGAGATGCTTCTGCATCGCCCCCTTGTGGTGGGTTAGATGTCCCGCAGGTCCCTCTGGATGTCCCACAGCGTGTTGGCGCTGGCCTGCAGCTGGGCCACCTCTTCATCCGTCAGGGTCATGTTGACCACACTGGCCACGCCGCCGCTGTTTAACACGCAGGGCAGACTCAGGTACACCTCGTCACTGATCCCATACATGCCCTGTTGAGGCAGAAACATGAAAGTCAAAAACCAACAAGGATTCCTAATTACATCCTGTTGCAGTGGTAGGAAAAATCAATCAAACAAAAAAAGAAGAAAAATATTCAGCTTAATATGGAGCTTTCACATATAGATAGATAGATAGATAGATAGATAGATAGATAGATAGATAGATAGATAGATAGATAGATAGATAGATAGATAGATAGTTTCCTGAATTAGATATCTATTTTTATTATAAACTGAGAAGCTGATCAAATCCAACTTGATTATAAGGCAGAGAGCATTAACATTTCTGATAGGGCAATATAAGAAGTAGAAGTCAACTACAAGTTACTTATGAATGTGTGAATGAATGAAGGCATTTATGCTTCACCTGCACCATGGTGGAGACCGGATGGATTCTGTTCATGTTCCTCATGAGGCTCTCGGTTAAGTCGGCCACACTCAGACCGATGGCCCAGTTGGTGTAACCCTTCAGCTTGATCACCTCATATGCGCTTAAAGACACAGAAATACATGCAGTAAAAGATTTCACTAAATAATGTATGGACCTAGTTCTGCTGAGACTTGAAATGTAGCTAATTTTAATGTCAAATTATAAAACAAACTCCACGTAAAGCACATTTTCTCTTGTAAGGGTGTCTTTTGGGGATTTATTGTGTTTTAGGGAAGATGTACAGAAACACTGCTTTCTATTTATGTAAAAGCAACTATCAGCCAACGCTGGAGTGTGAGCAGAGAAAATGGCTCCATAAGCGGCGACGTCTGGGTTCTGAGTCTTGCCCCCAAATTAAACAGCTACAAAAATGACAATGACACATTTACTAATACTCTCAAAATGACTGCTGCCATGGTTGTTGATCAGAATTTCTACCATCATTTAATAAATTACCCACTTTCTGTTTTTCAGGGGCGTATTTACGATATCATACAGGCGTATTCTTAAAAATGGGAAAGATGGGAAAACATGACTTTCAGGCACCTTTTATGTAAGACAAAGAAAGAAAGCAGCCACATATTGACAGCTAAATAAGGTAACGGACCTAAATCTCTACATATTTTAATATTTATTCCCCTCCTGAGTATATCATAAGATAAATATGTTCTTCAGAATATTATAATATAAAACCAAACGACATATGGACCAAACAAAGGTAGTGGCTCCCCAGTTTGACCTGGTGCTTACCTATCCACCACCATCTTATGAGTTTCTTTCCAGTTCTCTTCATCAAAGTCTGTGCCGATGTTGGGGTTCAGTGTCTGCAGGTTGACTCCAGCCACATTCGTCCCGCTCCATACAGGCACTAACATGCACATTGCGAGGTTGTGATGAGGCAGAGAGTTCAAAGTGCCAACATACATCTAAGTAAAAACAAACAAATTCCTCACCACTGGTGTCTCCGTGTTCTCCCAGGATCCACCCGTTGAAGCTGCTGGAGTGGATGCCAAGTTTGTCCGCCATCAGGAAGCGGAAGCGGGCCGAGTCCAAGTTGGTGCCGCTGCCGATGACGCGGTGCTTCGGAAGGCCACTCAGTTTCCAGGTCACGTAGGTCAGAACGTCGACTGTTAAAAAAACATTTTAGCGGTATTTAAAATAAATATTGCCACCTTTATATGGAAGAGGAAAAGCGGAGTTTTATATAGAGGAAGGGTTGGACATGCCCGGGTTGGAAACAACAATGATGATGCAGTCGGGGCTGTATCGTACAATCTGAGGGATGATGTGCTTGAATATGTTGACGTTCCTCTGAACGAGGTTCAGCCTACTCTCCCCCTCCTGCTGACGGACTCCGGCTGTGACGACAACGATGCGAGAGTTTGCTGTAACTGAGTAATCTGAAAAGGAAAAAGAGCGGTCAATAAGTTGTGATGAAAAAAAAAAGAACTTTACAGTTTAAGATGCCAGCCTAAATTTACATCTGCAAAAAACAGGCCATAATTTCTCTAAATTTGTCAACATTAAAGACAAATGGTGACTTCTCACATCTGTTCAGTAATTGCTTCACCTCTCCACTGTTCAAATGTTTGGTCATCACTTCTTATTGAGTCTTGATGAATCATTAAGAAACTTAATCAGCTGGTTTGGGTTGAATGTTGCTTTCAACAGCGTGAAGAGCAAAGGACTGAGAACACATCCGTGAGGATCTCCTTTTCTAAGTTTAATACCGAGTAACATCTTACTTGCACTTTTGTTTGATGCTTGTCTTAAATTTTGATTTATATTTTCAGTATCAGCTGGAATATAATGTTCCATGTTAATAATTGTTGGAGTAGAAATTTAAAGTGGGTGCTGTTCGTCAAAAGCTGTGATGTGAAGGTGTGTAGGGTTTGTTTGAGGGTCCAGAGGAGGCAGGAGGTTGACTTTTATGTGCCCACAACTATTGTGAAATAGTTCATTGCTAAGAATAACCATCATCATCATCATCAGCAGCAGCAGGTTTAACGTCTTCCAAGTGTTTTGAAAAATAGATTTACCTTTGTCTGCGACTATTTTGGGGGTTTTGAGGAAGAGGCTGCCGTGCTGCAGGTCCATCATCTCTCCCTTCAGCTTGTCCTCCACCACATCCACCAGGGCCAACTCATCAGCCAGCTCCTGCGACACACCGCGTTCAAGCAATTTATTTCAAAGCTCCAACATTTAGCTTTCTCCCGTAGCACAAATAGACGGCAACCTGCAGCTGTTTATGCTGTATCCCTCACATGTTTTGTCACATTCCAGCCACCGAGTTCAATGTGTTTTATTGGGATTTTATGAGACAAAAAAACTGAAGAAAGTGCATAACTTGGCACCCAACAAAACTATAAGTCTCCATTAAAGAGTAACAAAAAGAAAGGTAGTATTTAAAGAAAACCATTTGTACACTCAGGCCTGGATGATAAATGGCATTATTTTATGCTATAATTGGCACTACACAAAATGTACCATGTTCATTGAGGTATGGTGGTGTAACCATCATGCTGAGGAGATGCCTTTTCTCCAAATTATAACCAAAGCTGACGGGAATACTGGTGCAGCTAAATAGAGGGCAATTCTGGTGGAAAACCTGTCAGAGGCTAGAAATAAATTGAGATTTATCTAGAATAACAACACAACAATGATCACAATCATTCAGATGGAGCCACAGTGGAATTCTGAAAAATGATGTTTGCTGACATTCTCCCCCAAAATATACAACTATAAATACAGTGAAATGTGGTTCTGCAAATGAGCTATTCAGGTGGGGAAATGGAGGCCACACTTTTCAGATTTATTTCTGAAAAATGACTCAGGCCTTTGATTATCTTCCTTCTAATTTACAATTACACCCTAGTTTATTTCACAGAAAATCCCATCGAGTTCTAACTTAAGTTGAGCCAAAAATATATTTAAAAAAAGCATCACTATGCTTGAATCCTTTGGTAAGCCACTGTAGTTTTTGATAATAGAAATATGCTACTTCACTACTTCCTTGAATCTATATGCTTTAGACAAACCTTCCTCATACTCAGCTTCCAAAACTGTCGTGAGAAAAAAGTTATATTTAAACATTTCATTTTGCGGTCACAGTTATTGCCTTACAGCTATATATAGGGCGTAACTGTCCTATTTTAGATGTTGCAAAAGCAGTCTGACAAGGCTCAGTAGAAAGTGCGTGTAAGCCACCTCCTTTCATGACAATTGGAAACGGAGGGGATAAGATCAAGATCAGAGGCCAAGAGATCAGTAATCTGTTGTCAATCCAGGAGAATCCAGGGGAATTATCCTGCGCTGTGGCAGAAGCAGGTGGGGAGGGGATGTTGTGCAAAAGGCAAAAACAGTGGAGATCTTACCCTGAGCAGGATACTGACAGCACAGGCCATGCCGACCTGACCCACACCCACTACCGTCACTTTGTTCCTGGGGGGCTCAGGAGTGCCGGTGAACAGGGGGGTGATCAGCTTTTGCAGGACTGAAGCCATTCTCAGTGCTGAAGCGTGTTAATGAAACAAAATGAAACATTTTACGGTCAAACGACGGCCAAATGTCAACTGTTTCAAAGAGACGCGACGTGCTCTGCCAGCTAAACTTCATAAATACTGCAGTCCGTCAAAGTGCAGCAGGATCAAGAATGAAATGTGGCAGTCATCTCGACATCATTCCCCCCTTTTGTTTGTTTGTCTAAATCCCATAATCCGCCACTAGAAACCACACTTCCTGAGCTCTGTCCCGCACATGATTTGTCAGCAGAGTTCACCTTGAAACGACACGCAGTCAGACACAGAAAGAGCAGCAATGATACTTGCTTTGTTCGGCGAAGCTCCGAGCTGCTAGGTATAAATACCACCATGTAATCAGCATGGCAGACTGGTGGGGACACCTAAGGCGTGCTTCCCTTAGAACTGCATCAACAACACTCCACACGGTGGTGGCTGTGCAGTCCAGAAAATCGAGGCAGGTGTCCCGGTGTGCTGCAGTAGTAGCAGCAGCAGCAGCAGCAGCAGCGTAGAGGACATGTGACTCAGGACCGGATGCAGGAGCTGCGAGCTGCACAGATCTCCTCTCTCCTCCTCTCCCTGAGCCATCCTCCCCTCACGGAGGACGGGACACTATAATCTCACTGACTGCACGCCGCTAAAGGAGTTACTGTAATCCCTTAACACTGCTTCCATCTGCTGCACCTGCACTACCCAAGAACCTCAACTTTCCCTCTAGTAATAAGCTCATGAAGTGAAACTTCCTCCTGTTTGCTTTATTCCAAATGAAATTTGTGCATTAAGAGCATTTATTTATGTAACACAGTTACCTGCATCGTCAGCTCTTAAAGGTATACATCGTTTTAGTTGTGGTTATCTTACACATAATTTGAAAATGAGAATCCAAACTATGCAAAATGAACATTGCACACATGCCTATGTGCAGTTGAAACCGGATGTTAATATACACTGTAAAACATTTTACAGATAGTTCGATAGAATTTTGTCCCATTCCTCCTTACAGAAGCGATTGAGCCGGATTTGTAGTGTGATCATTTATGTCTTAAGCTGTTGTTTCAACATTTCCACAAAATTTTCTCATGATGCCATCTGTTTTGTGAAGTGCACCAGTTCCTCCTGCAGTAAAACAGCACGGCACAGACCATCAAAGTGGTTCTGGCCGAGATGGACACGTATCTTCTCCCTGGGAACAAATGTGCTGGATGGTACTGGTCTCTCAAGTGGCGTGAAGAGGTGATCTGCAGGAGGTTGGTCCCTATTATTTTACCACCACCCTCCCTTATTGTTCAGCTTTAGGACCAGACTAAATGTTTGACAAACTTTGGACAGCATTGTTCTGAAAGTTAATCACGAGCCTCTTTAGGTGTTTGGCTCTCTTTAGCTTCCTTAGGTAGAAGAGGTGCTGCTGTCTGGATTTGCAAGTATCTCACAATTATTTATTTTATTCATGATGTTAAGAAATAAATTGTGATTTTAGCACCACACTATCAATTGCTCAAACTCCTCCATGTATAAAGACTCATTGTTTTTGGCTGTAACTGTTGCGTCATCTGCAAACTTGTGATTGCATGAGTGGGAGTGGAGCAGTGAACCGAGCTCACAGCCTTGAGGAACTACTTTGTTAGTCCATATGGTGGTGGAGGTGTGGTCTCCTCTTTTCACACTCTGGGAGCGTTTGGTTAAAAAGTCCAGTATTCAGTTACATCCTGGGATGTTTAACTCAAAGTTGTTCAGTTTCACTAATGCTAACTCAAAAACTGTTAACGAACCAATTGGAGGCGTAATCATTCAATTAGTAGTTTTAGTAATTAAAATGAGTAATCTTATTGACTTAGGAGAAGTAATATAAAAACTGTCAACAAACAGACATAATTTTGGCAGTAATAACAGATCTAGTAAAAGGAAGAGTTTTTAGTCTGATTTCATGTCAAACTGAGAGAAAAATGATGTCTCTAATACAAATATCTGGTTAAGAAGTCTTTAAGCAGAGGCAAACGTTACTGACAACAATATACTGCTTACTGTAAATCTGCCCATTCATTATAAGCACGTAAACATGAGGAGGTATTTACATGGCTTAGCACCAAGGTCAGGAAGAAGGGACAGCAGCTCGGTGTCTTCACAATAAAAGCATGCTTTCATTTACAACAATATCAGACATTTGTGTCTCTTAAAGATACGTAAGGTCAGTCATTGTGCATATATTAACTTGAAAGAACAGGCATTGAAAAAAATTAAACATACTGCAAGGAATGGTGCTTTCATTCAGACGCAAATTATGTAAAACTAAAGGTAGGAAGCAAAGAAATTCTTGAACATAATGCAAAATTATGCTGAGGAATGATTTTGCATTATAAAGCTGTTGTTTTAAGAATTGAATACATCTTTTTTAGAACACATTCTTTACTACGTTTGGATCTATTAGACATTTAGCAGATATCAATACAAAATAAAACTACACATGCTCTACCTGAATACTAGATTTACAGTTTTAAACTTCATGTTTTTATTTCTTGTCCAAATGAGCATAAGCTACCTTTCTAGATTGAAGAGCGAATCCTTTCCTGCTTTTAAATAAATAAAAAGCAGCAAACAATATCGGGCTACAGTTGTTGACCGGATTCTCCAAATCACTTTAGCATGAACATAATTATTTTTTTACCTTTTGTCTTGAGGTACCGTGTAGGTTAGTTGGAGCTGCTCGACTTTTCTCCAGAACAAGAGGATCCGCTGTAGACGTGCCGCTCCGCCTGCCTGCTGTCAACCTCCTGGATTTATCCCACTAAGCCTCTCCGTCTCCAGTGGGTCGCCTCGGCCACACAGACCGACATTCACAGTCTTTGCTTCAAAAAACACTTCAAAGAAACAAGGTTGGAAATGTAAACAATTCACAACAATCACAACTTATTGGTAACTTTTGTTCAGTCAAAAACATGATTGTACATTTATTTTGTCATGATGTTTGGCGTTAGTGTTACTCCTTGTTCTGCTTCGAGGAGTTAAAAGAGAACAGAAATAAACATCCAGACGTACGGAAACAATGTTTCTTTACTTTATCTCCCATTCAGCTATTTTCTTGGCAGTAGAGGTTACGGATATAGTGAAACATTTTAACTCCCTAATTTCAATTGAATTGCAATGAGCTTTAGTTAGCTTGGGTGCAAATTGTCTTCATTGCACCTTAAAGAGAGCCTATAACATTACAGACACAAGGTGAACTCAGACTTCTTCTCTGCCGTTCAACTATGGAGACTTGATGACTGATTTATTGTAGATGCTCGTCATGTCGACTTCATAACTTAACTGTGAGTCAGTTCTTCCAGGCCAGATTGAGGACCTGTTGCTTTTTCTGTTTATTTGTGCGACGTTGACCTTAATTGTGGATGCACAAGTTTGGAAAATAGAAATATATATATATATATATATTCTTGTTGGGAAAATAAGTTTTACATCAAATATTGTGGTTACAATGTAAAAACAGTGGCATAGACAAATTATAAATGGAAAATTGCCTGACTGTTCACTGAAGCAAACTTCCAGGAAATACATTTACAAACCTACAATTCCAGTTTTGTCTTGGCGACACAGGTCTGATTTTTATCAGTATTTACAAGCCAGGTGGCTCACATAAAATATTCTAATCACTTTGGGAGGTGTAACATTTTTGTACAAATGAAAAAATAAAGAGAACTTCTTGTAGACAAATGATAAACGTAGCGTACGTGTAACCAAAGTCAACTTATTGTAGTTATGTCCCGTTTGCTTGACCGTTGAACTTCAGTCAATACTTGTAGCTGATGTCCGGGGAGGACGTTTTCACAACCACAACAGACTGATTCAGCATTTCAAGACGAAGCGTCTCTGGTCCAGAGAGCTTCCACATTTTCCATTACAAAAAGTTAATTTTACATACATGCATTCTGCTTTTTCACCCTCGTATTTTAAAACATTCTAGATGTTAAGAGTACACAGTATTACCCTTTACCCTTCTTGAAGAGTAGTAAGTCCTACTATCTCTTGGATCAGCCAGTAATGAAACCATGATGAAGTTAACTTCCGGTATCTGGTTGTTTTACTACTTTTGTGGCATCTAAATACTTTTCTTACTTGTCAAACTTGTACTAGTTTCATAGACTAAATATTGGATCTTTAAAATAGTTTGTGCACTTTGGGTCCCTCGTTTTGTTTGTGACAATATTTTAAAATGTACTATTTTACTTCCTTGGCATTTTAGAGCCAGCTTTAGGATTGTTGGTCGTGATCCACCTAAAGTAGACCGACTCTTTATTATCAATCAGTGCGGTTACTACATCTAACCCTATTTACTGATAGGTAAAAAAATCAAAGACAAAACATAGTAAGTTAATTAAAAATAAAATAAAAAACAATGGGAAAACTACTGCATTTATTCAGCATCATAAGGCTATTGAACATTTCACCAAACTCGTCCAGAAAAACCTGAAAGCAAAGTCCATATTATCAAAGATTGTATTTGACACAAAAAATCTGTATAAGGATTTTACGCTAATAAAAAGCTGAAAGTGGACAAAAAGAAAATGTGGTGACAACCGAATTTATTTTTTGACACACAGCCTACATTATCATAAATAAACAGATTAAAAATCCTTACCCACATAACCCCAGTCATTTGTGTCCATTGTTGGAGAGCTGCCTGAAGATGAATCACTTGTAATTTAGCAAGGTTCAGATTTGCTGTACAGTATTACTCGCGTCGCTAACATATTGCTTGAAATAGTTACCTTAAAATGTCTATAAAACGTTGAGCATGCCACTTTAGAAAAATATCAAAATAGAAACAAACCCCCCGCCCCGAACAAAAATCTGCCCCACTCCAAACAAGCGAGTCCTCACTTCTGTTAAGAAAACTAACCAAAGTCCTAAGCATTTAACCTTGCTGTTAGTTTAGCGCTGACTAATTTGAGACCGGGTTAAACCGCCCTGAAGCGAGTTACTTTCCTCCAGCTGTTGTCTTTGCAGCCGTTTGAGGCGGGCTATGTGGGTGCACTGCAACAGCCAGCCCTGTATAATGGACTGAAGGATCAAAAATCTCATAAACGATGGTTAAAATAAAAAGAGACATAACTGAAAACACGATTCGGCGGATATAAACTCATATGGGCTCGAAGGTAAGGATGGAATAGAACAATTGTGTTTCCGAGTTCTCCTTTGAGTCAAATATATGGCAGTTAATACAAATAAAAAATACACTAAATTTGGAGTTTCTCTTTGTAAATTCATGACAATGCTGACAAAAGATGCCAAAAAAAAGTATTCAGTTCATAGTCAGTTAATCATGATTCCAATACAGAGTTTAGATTTTACTCATCATTACTGAAAGCCCCTGGGAAAGACAGGAAAGCATTAACCGGCTGATATTCCTCATTCGGCGACCTGCTGGCACCGCCTGTCTCTCCTCCCACCACAAACCACAACAAAATGTCTGAAATGAATCAACCTGAGCACCACAGACATAAAAATAACTACCTACACCTCTACTGCTACAAAGCCAATTCTTTTTTAATTCGTACAGAAACATGAGAACATTATTGTATTAATAGAAGCACTGCTTTGTGTGTGGAAAACAAAAAAGTAAAAGTGAAAGTAATAAAAGAAGGGGAGGGCCACTAAGTGCTAACAAGTGTCCAGGCACTTCAGTCAGAAAAACACCTGGCACAGCGCGTCGGATCAAAACTACAGTATGACAGTCGAGGGAAAAAACAAAACAAACAAACAAAAAAAACTACAATCATGCACGGATAAAACTGGCCGCTTCGCTCCAGACTCGTTTCTACATATACGGGTTAGATGCACACAAAGACACAAACGATTCACAGATTAAAATCAACATTTAAGTCGTCTCTTCTGACTGTCGTGCAACAGCGTTATTCAGAAGCTACTGTTTTGAGGAACCGTCCACCCTGCTGTGGCGGGAGAAAAGTCGGAGTCTGGTAAAATAAAGTCTGTCGTTCCAATTAAAACTTTGTCCTTTTGTTGTCCGAACGTGATGGGAAAAGGAGGAAAGGGGGCGTGGCCTGCTGTTGGAGTTGTGGCGCGCTGTGGCGAGGGAGGTGATCCGGGCATGGTGGCGAGCTGATGATGGTCCTTTAGTTGTCGGGGCTGCCGATGGCGGCGGCAGGGGCGGTGTCGCCGCCGATGCCAAGGTAGTTGGCTGCCGTCTCCACGGCACTTTGGACCGGGACGACGACGGCGTCTAGAAGGCCTTTCAGGGCGTCGATCTGAGCCGAACTGAGGTTTTGGTACGCATAGTATAGGGAGCCGACCACCACAACGAGGAGCAGGAGTTTGATCAGCAGGGAGAGGAAGCCGCGTCTGGGCGGAGCTTTGCTGGAAGAGGCGGAGCTGATTGGTTGAGAATACGTCTCGGTGTAGCTGCGGCTCTCCGTGTGAACAGTGCGCTGCACACGGGACTCGTCCAGCCAGTACTCGCTGGGTTTTAATGGCCGACCGGCTGCCCCTCTGATTGGACGCCTGCAGGTTGCACTGGACCCAAAATAAATACACCAAAAAAAGATCAACTTTGAGATTAATTAGCTGATTAATTCAAACACTAATTGATTGGTTTAATGGCAAAAAAAGAAGACTGACCTGCAACTAAAAGCTCTGAGACTACTGACCAGGTTTTCTGAACTTCTTCTCCATCTACACTCCGATTTGCTTTCAAAAGTTAACTTTATGTTTTTTCTTAGTTGTCTTTCTTTCCATAGACACTACATCAGGTCTGGCTTTGCTGTGATTCCTTCCTGAGGGGAGCATCAGCTGACATAACGCTGTCTTTAAATAATCGTTCTCCTCTCCTCCTATTTACGTTTTATCTTCATGGACATAGAAAACATTCCTACGTCAGTTCATCCATTTCTTTTTGTGTATCTGCTGTCTTCTTAAATCCACAGTTGTACTCAAGACAGGTTTTGGTTCTGTTGCATTTTTCTTCTTGTTAAAGTGGAATTTTGTTCCTCTCCACTGTTGCTATATGCTAGGCATGAGAGACTGCTATAAAGTCAAAGACAACGCAAGCGATTGTCGCTGCGTGCTTGTCCACGAGGAGTGAACACTGAAAATCAAAGACTCAACGTAATCTGCTGGGTTTCCTTAGATAAAAAACGTTTCCAACTACTTTGAATAATTAGCTGAATTTGCTGCACAGTTTCACAACTGAGAGGAACTGGAATGCAAGTGTGATTGAACTGGTGAAGTGTCTTGAGACGACGCTGTAGAAATAAAACTGAAGCTGAACAGCAACAGAAAACCTATAACATAAAACGTAACCTCAATAGTTACCTGATGCCTGTGGGTGTGTTTATTTCATTGGCAAGGATATCTTCAACCACACTCTTGCTGGCTTTCTTTGGAGTCTCTTCAGTGATGACCTCTTCAACAACCTGCTGGTGTAGCATCAAACATTCTCAAACAAACTCACACCAACGTGCGACCATTTATAAAACTAAATGGAAAAGCGCGACTGGCCTTGGTTTGTCGTCTGCTGCTGGTTCTGACTGTTACAGGAGCTTTTCCTCTGCTCCTCACAGGCTTCTCAACCACAGGAACCGGCTCTGGTTCTGGTTCTGGGGGAATGATCTCTTCTGAATAAGGAGGAAACAAACCACACACTTACTTACTACTACATGTGTATCTAAATCTATTCATGTCTAAAAAATATATATTACAAAGGGAAGTGATCAGTGCTCACCATCTTCTTTGTCACTGTAGTGGTCAGAGTTTGTGTTGCCGTTCTGGTTGCTGTCTGCTTTGGGGAGAGTTGTGATGTCTGTAGGAGCTGCAGGTTCGGCTTCATGCTCGTCCAAAAGCTTCTGCAGCTTCTTCTCGTACACCTTACGGGTCGAAGCTGAGAAGACAGAGAAATGCTTTTTCTCCAAAGAGGACGAATGGCATGATGCGTGATGTTCGGCTTCAGGGAGTGAGGGCTGTAAGTATGCCCAGTCAAAACCGGCTGATGCGTCACCACTATTGTTTTGAGTTTCGGTTTTTGTAAAGAAACAATTCTTATCTACTTTCTTTTTCACTTTACGTCAGATTTGAATACAGAACTTGAAGCTGTATCCGTCATTAGCTCTATCCAGGTTAACTATAAAGAAGCCACAAGTGCAAATAGATATTTTACGGGACAGTAGTACGATTGTAAAATAGCCTTTACCATCTTCTATTATTGACCCAGAGCCGTTAGATTGAAACAACGTTTTTCCAATTTCTAAAGACAAACTAAGGATATTTTTCCAATTGTAAACTACTTCCATTTTCAGTTCAATAACAACTTTACACAAATCACATTTTAATGCATCATTTTAAGTGAGGCCTGTCACATAATTACAGTAATTTAACACGATTTTATGAGATACATTTTGTATTTCTACATCTGTGTTTTAGTTTTATTACCCTATTTTAGTTTATTAAATAATTTTAACTCTATTGTGACATGTATCCATTATTTACTCATAGACGTCCTCATATTCATCCATTTCTATCCATTGTAGTACTTTTGATTAACTTCCATTCAATTTAAAAATTCAATTTGCGTCTAACTTGTAAACTTTACTGATAAATTCCTAATCCTACACTTAATTCACACTACAGCTCCAACACTAACCCCATAAATCGTTAAGGTTAACAAAAAACACTTGATTATTTGACCTGAAACAGGTGAAATTTTACATTAAATAAACAAGTTTACACCTCATATTTTAAATTGTGAAGCTTGACAGACATGATGTGTTTGGGTTTAATTTAAGGACTAATTTCAGGATTTATCCATCTGCTTTATGTCGTATTTACGTGAAATAAAAATAATTCATTTAATTTTATATAATTTACAATGCGCCTGCTAACGAATTATTTTTCAGAAATTAACTTTTACCCGATTAAAAATTTAAAAGGGAGTTTAAATTTTAATAACGTGTGTGGATCTGAGAAAACTCACCAACAATAGGTCCAGTGTCCACACCATGCTTTGCCAGCTGTTGTTTCAAATCTTCATCTGTGAGCTCCGTCACCTCCACCTCCTCTGTGCGCGGCTTATCCGTCTTTTTCGTTGCTTTCTGGTTAGAAAATAAATGTAAAGAGCAGATTTCAATTAGAGCAACGGGGATTACCAGGAGGGAGACAACAAAACAAAAAGAAATCATAACTTTTTAATCAGACGGCGGCCCGCAGACAGCCTCACTTTGGGGGGGGGAAATAATCCATGCAGCCATTGAATCAAACTTACTCTTCCAGAGCGGCTCCTGTTGGAAACAACCGGGGTGGGCAGCTCTTCGTCGCTGGAGAATGTGTCTAAAGGCGGGCTCTTCTTGTTGTTCTGTACGGTCAGGTTCTTCAGATACAACTGAACATAAACCTCCTTCTTCTGGTCTCCGCTCGGAAGCGGGACATTGTGCGCCGCGAGCTCGTTCTTTAGCTTATCTTTCGTGAGAACCGACGGATCTTCGAGAAATTCTGCCATACTAACTTATATGTAGAGATAGCCTTAAAACTACTTCAGAGTGCGGTTTATTCCTTTACTGCTCGCAGCTCAGAGGAATTATCTACTCCAGTAAGCTGCTCCAAAAACAACAACAGCAGAAACGTGAGCGAATAGCGCTGTTGTCAAACAGAAGTGGCGCCTACCCGCTGCCTGCTCAACTAGCACCGCCAAAGCGCTTTAGCAAAATAAACGGCCACTTCTGCTTGTTAGCCTAGGAACAAAAATACTCCCATGTACCTTGGAATTTTTGGAAACGGGTCCACGCATATACTTGGTCAGAAACCCGCTCAAAATCCGGCATTAACGGGCTTTCAATTGAAATAGTTAGCTTAGCTTCCAACCGGTCCACTTGCTTCTGTCTGTCCGCGGCTGCAATAGGGCCACACAAGAAACCGTGCCGCTATTGGACGAGACGCCGCTGTGAGATTTAATTTGATTGGCCGGCTATGAATGGCACGGAGGCAAGAAGCCGCCACAAAGGAACCCGACGACTCGTTTGTGTTTTATACACTGTAGCGTTGTGTAAGTACTGGCGACCAAATGTGCAGTGGAGTTTGAATATGAACCCTACATAAGTGCTATGTAGGGTTTGATACCATGGAAAGCTGAGAAAGGTAGTTTAAGTTACTAATGTAAATCAATTTTTCTTTTAATATAACAGTACCGACCATTTAATGAGTTTATTAGTTTCCAACTAATTTTAGCTATCATATAGCAAGGATTTTTCAGTTTCCCAGCCTATAATCAGCTAATTTTAATAATAACATTACATAACAATGCACTATTAAGCGGTTTAGATTTAACCGTGCCTGATATACCACAAGGGGGCAGCATATCCATATACTTATGTATTCTAAAGAGGGATTTTTTTGTAAATCAATGCTCAAAATAAAATAACTTTTTAAAGTTTCTGTTCAATTTCGGTGAATTTAAAAAAAAATCAGAGACAGAACACATTAATAGTGGCAATAATTTAAAATAATGGATAAATGGAAAGAAAAATATCCATAAGTTGTCAGAATAGCAATAGAATAACTATTGATAGCTTAAAATTATTTGAGCCCTCTTAAGAAGAAAAAGCAGAATAGAGTTAAAAGAGCAAAAAAGAGTTAACATTTTTCAGCTAACCTCTGACCCTTCACACGGTATTCTTCAAAAGAATTTGGAGAACAGCAGACATAGAAGGTGGACTCAGAATCTTCTGAAACTGAATAGAACGAAAGCATATTCGTTTCACTTCGAGACCTATCTAAAAGTATATGGCATTGTTTGAACATATGTTTCTGCCGTCTTTAAAGGGTCTCTGGTCGTGCATGTCTCTAACACCACCAGCCCTAGAGGGCATTGCTTGGAAGTCACACTGAAGTGACTCCACACCTGTCCTTCTAACTAGCTCCTCTGGGGGACTTTCTGGGATGCTGCTGCAGGACTCGAGCAATCGATGCTCGCCTCAGCTCCCGAACCACAGAGAACACAGCTTTTCAAGTATAGTTCAACTTTTCCACAGCAGATTTGCCAGTGGAGTGAAAGCGTAAAAACTGTTGAGCCCTTGAGAAACACCTCTTAAGCTTTCTTTGTGTGTAATTTGCACAGAAAACAAGGCTGTGGCCAAGAATCATACAGAGAGCCTCTTTAAGCATAACAGTCATGGCCTCTGAGAAATTATCAAAGCCTACTATTTAATCGTCAACGTTCATATTTTCAGAATGAGGTCATCTAAAATGGACTGCCACACCTGATGTCAACCAGAGAGAATATTTGACAACATTTCTTGACAGATCATTCTTTACTGAACCAGTTGAACAAATGAAACAACTGGTCACAGACAGGCTTTCTTAATTGATTTGGAAATAAAAAATAGTCACCAGTTACATAAAGTCAAACAGGAAAATTAATTATAAAATTCTATGCGATGTTTGGAAATGACGGTGTGTGCCAAGTGAAGGCCAGCACCCATCGGAAATGTTCTAATAGAGGATTTCTGATCATTGAGAAATATGTTGAACACAGACTCCTCGGTGGAGCGTGTCTTGGATTTACAACCATTTCTGAACCCTAGTTAAGCCAACAACAGAAGTATCTTTGGAAAAGTCAACCCTTCCCATATCTGATCCAATTCTACTGACACAACCAAGTGTTAGCTTGCAGTACACCGTTTATATCACACATGCCCCTTCTACGGCTTACATCTGCTGCTCAGTCCAATTTTATTTTTCATTTCCAAATTTACACAACACTGATTTAAATAATCGAAAAAATGTATATGCTCATGCACCACGGTAACTTTTGTGTTTGTCTCAACTAATCTGTCATCACAATCTCGTATCCCCCAATGATTCTATAGCTAAATGCCAAACCAATTAAGTTGAGCTTCTTTGCAGTTTCCTGCACAAAAATGAGTGTGGGATCTGAGCCGCAGGGCCAGTGTATTTCAGTAGAGTTGGGATTTGTGTCTCCTGGCCTCTGAACAGCCATGTAGAAATGCTAACACAGTACATTTTCATCTGTTGACAATCTAAACTCTACTTTAAGGACACACACTTACTTACTTAGACATTTCTGTCAAAAGGAAAAATGAGACTGCTTCTCTGGCCTTGTTGATGCCCCGTTGGCTGCCTGCCTATTTGTATCAAAGGCACTACTCCGTTTATTTGCATTACTATTATTTTTTTGGGCTTCTTCCGTTTTATTTGGCACTTCAATACAAAGACACACTTGCTCGTGTCCTCACTGAACCTAAGGCAAACGTTATTGGTTGTGAAGCGAGTGAAGACACCCACGCCAAGGACGAGAGGACATCTCGTCGGATCATTTGCTGGAAACCTTATTGTTCTTGTCGAATGGATGAATACAGTTTGAGCTTAACAAATATCCATACTATAGAAAAAAAACACAAAATGTTTTCCTCGTTGTCTAACAATAAGACAGCACTCTTTTCCTGTTATCACTTAGTTAAGATTAACACAACTATTTTTATAAGCCGGAATGCCAGCTCAGAGGTTTACATACACCAACATTACTATTTCAAACAATTTAGGAAAGCCCAGACGATGATGTATTTCAAAACATTTGAGCTCATTAGAGGCACACTTGTGAATGTAATTTAAGGCAACAATTTAAACACAATGTCTACTTGTGTTACATGGTGGAAAATTAAATTGGCTAAGATACATGGAAGACAATTTTAGGCTTCCTCGTGTCCTTTCAATTTTACCATAATTTCTACGCATTTGAATTATTAAACAATGCCTATTGTAATTACTCCACTGAAGTTCTGTCTTCGCGTCAATAAAGGTGTTGTAGTCTCCGGTAGAGGTCTGATATTGGTTTGTGGTTGCAATGGGACAAAAATGTAAAATAAGTTCAAGGGATTTGAATACCTCTACTTGGTGGGCAAGTTGAGTAAGAAATGTGTCAGTATAATAGGTAACCACAACTGTTGAGGCAAAGTAAAAAATTATTTTATAGACTCAGGTCCTCTGCACTGGCTGATTAATACATTAGTCTAATTTTTTTCTCTTTTCAAATAACTTATTTTAAATTACTATTGCGAAAGGTCTTATTGCAACTTCAAGTCTACAAAAACTAATCAAGGTCCACCAGCAGGTGGGCCTTTTTGAAACATGCCTGACAAGGCTGAGCAGTTCGGCAGATGAAATGAGAGGGCAACCTCACAAAGGTGACTGCCAGACTCTTTGGGTTGACAGGAAAGAACTATTTCCTTGCTTAACTTGGCTGACTCTTAACAGACTCGCCTCTGCTTAGTTTTTCTGTCCACATGGTTGAACACTGGTACTGGACCAGTTGTGGAAGAGCCAAAGTGCTCTCAGAAGACTTGATATCCCACTGCTGTTCCCTTTGAGTGTTTTATGTCCTTGGTGGATGTTTCAAGTCCAGTGACCTCTTTCTTAGTTGAGTCGTTTTGCCTCGTCTCTAAGGTAGCCTTGTGAATAAGAAGTGGATAATTAACGGAGACTTAACAGCACTTGTCGGTGCAAGTGCCAGATCAGCGAACATGCCAGCAGCCCAGTTGTTTCAACATTTTAAATTTTTTTTTGCAAAGGTTGGCAGGTTTTGAGCTCAATTTCCAATAAAGTTCCTGAAAAGAAAACGAAGTGGATTTTATCAAAGCTGCCAACAAGTTACCTCTTTAGGGATCTTTGTGTGAGGTGCCTCTGTAGACTGAGTTAAATGTGCTTGTGATTTCCTCACCGGTCGATGTGGGGGTTTTTTCGGTGTCAAGTTATTCTAAGTAATAGCCCTCAGCTCTGTATCTACAACGGCCAAGACAAACCTGGTACTTCAGCTGATACAATCTTATCTGTTTAATCTTGAAAATGGAAACGTTTGGGCCTCCGTGTCTCGCTGCCGGTATGAACTGCTCCCAGACTGGCCCCTTTCAGCAGAGCTCATCATCATTTTGGGGGGAAAAAAATCACACGCTGTCATGTTTACCACTCTTCCAGGAGGCAGTCTTGGAGGCTATGATCTTGTATCAGCTCATAGTTTTTGGTAGTAAAATTTCAGGGTTCTATCAATGCTCCGAAGCCTCACAGCATGGCTCGGCGGTGCCTGCGGTGAAGGACAAATGTGCCAGGTCTGGTGGGTTTGGCTCTTTTCAC
>CAEGAF010170395.1:0-26936 GCA_903067075.1 Micropoecilia bifurca
ACACACACACACACACACACACACACACACACACACACACACACACACACACACACACACACACACACACACACACAGGAGGAGCAGGGACAGGGAGACGACTCATCAAAGCCGGGGTCGAGAGAGGCGCACGTGCTTCTTTCAGCCAGCTGACCAGCAGTGACCAGCAACAGATGTGGCTGATTACTCTATGCTCTGAACATCCGGAGAAAATTCTTATTCAAAAGAACTTGTTATACCTTGATACCGATAACTGACCCCAATATATTAAAAAAAAACTTCCGGCATAAAACTTAGCATGTCGAACAGACAACCAAATCACACAGTCCGTCAGCTCAGATTTGCATGTGAATTACTGTGCAGTATAGGCTGCTGGTATTTATTTATGCAAGCTGTATCTGGGAATACTGTTTAAACAAGCTTTTTACAGACATACACAGGCCTAAATAAAGTAACTGATAAATTTTGCATTGCTTCTGGCGTCTCCATGGACTGATAGTACTGTAGTCGGAAGGGATGACTTCAGATTACCCTCAAGCTTGTGACGGGCAACAGCTGCTAGTAAAAAGCTTCTTTAATGCAGGCTGAACTGCAGATATACGGACTCGTAAATTAAATCTGCCTTATTTGCGGAACGGCGCGTCTGTGGTCATTTAAAATGTTAACACATTAGTTATTTACACGCATTAAAAGCAGCAAAAAAATAAAATAAATAAAAATCTTCCTGGATGTTATTCGACTCAAGCAGCCAGGGTGTTATTAAACCTATCAGCTTAGTGTGGGCAAAATGCAGGTAAATATGATTTCCGAAATGTCAAACTCTTTTTGTAGTGGCGGCGTGCTGAAAGAAGAAGGGACCCTGACACCCCCGACTACAAATACATTCAGGTGAGGCGGAGCTTTGATGCTCTTTGATGATGGCAGGTGGCTGCGCTGTGTTGTCTAAGCTGTCTTGTTCCTGTCCGTGTCTCAATTTTCAGCCTGAACAGGGCCATGGGAACGTCTCGCTGCGGGTTGAGATGTGAAAGATGATAAACACACAGAGCCCATTTGCTCCAAACATGTTTTTTTTTAACAAAACAAAGCCCGCAGCAGCTTGCCATTCTTTTTGACAAAGTGCTTTCGGCTTGTAGCAAGCGACGATCTCTGAAACGCGGCACGTTTTAATATTCTATGCGCCGTAATATCCCAATTTGCAAAACGCCTGCTTCTCTGCAGCGACGGCCAAGTCTTAAACTCCCAAACAAGACCTGCTTATTCTGACTGCCAACGAGGCTTACGCACACCTTTAAGTCTTCCTTTTCCCGCTGCGATGCGGCTAATTAATATCTTCCCTTGCTTTCGTAAGCGACGCTGTTTGCTTTTGAAAATCGCTCCTTCATTAAATTTTCATGAGGCGTCATCAGTTTGAAACCCGCTTTGAGATGCCATGTACTGCATGCTGCAAAACGACAAACGTGGCCGTCATCCAACACCGCCTTTGGTTGTCTGGCATGGAAAACTACTTCTGTGGATAAATCTTCTCAGAAAGAAGACCGCATTGCAAACAAGTGACTTCATACTGAACTGCAAAACTTTCCCGACTGTTTGTGCGTCCTTGCCTGAACTGGTGTGAAGCTGAAATAGTGTTTCAGACATTTTAGAAGGTAAAACTCGTGTTTTGTAGATTAATTACCCAAAGTGGAACATTTCAAGACGTTACAAGGGTGGAAAGCTACAAAAGGTCAAGAAGCTCGTACCAAGTCGTTGTAGAAAATCTATTCAGAGTGATGCAGTCAAACACATTTTTAGAAAGTTGAGTGGAAGGAAAAAGTGTGGTATGAAGAAGTCAACCAGAAACAAAGAGAGCACCACCACTGAGAGCGTTGATAAGCAAAATTGCTTCAGCCTGAGGTCAACACATCAAAGCCTCTGCATACATCCTGAACCAGGGATGTTAGAAGTATCTTATAATTCACAGAACTTATAATTCAGTCATCTCTGGAAGTCATTACTGCTCTGCTGTCATTAAAAACTCAGGTTTTATTTTTATTTCTATTAATGCAAAGAAAAATATTTACCTAATCCAGTTCTCTGACACACTTGCTTCTTTCACCCACATAGAAAAACCAGAGAATATGGGACTTACCAACCAGGGTAAGAACAATTTTAATTTTTTTTATTTATTTAATTTTTTACAAAATTAAATCTCACCAATAAGATTTGGTGGGACTGATATAATCTTTTTTCCCCCAAACAAAATTGGAATTGGAAAATTTGAAAAATACAACCAATCACGTCAACTAACAGTTTCAGATTTCATGCTACATCGTAAAAGTAATTAGTCAGTTTTGAAGAAAATTTGTGGACTGTATTTAACCTTCTGTAATTCAAAATAGTTAGACTGAACTCAAACTGGAGCATTTATAGGAATGCAAAGGTCAATTTAAAATGTACAAAAAAATAAAAACAGCAATAGCAAAACTATCTATGTCATGCTTTGTTCAAAGTATCTTTTATGTCCAGACCTAAACCAAGAAATTGGTTTAAAATCTGTGAAACAAGGTCTTACAACTTTGTCAGTGGCCAATTGAATTAGTTAAAAATATGAAAATAACCATTCAAGAAGACTGTGCTGAGCATTTCACTTATTTTGCACTGTAAATCAGAATGAAAAGATGAGCTGTGGTTCAATAAAATCTTTAGTCGTGCTCAGAATGTTCTTCCTTTGCATTTTTATGTCTCTCCAATGTGAACATTACTGCAACTCCTGGGTGGGTATTCAAATTTTAGTGTTTTTTATGGGAAACTCTACAGTCTGCATGGAGAAAGAAATGTTTTCAGTGGGGGGAGAGGGGAAAAATGTTGGAGCGCTGCAGGTGAAGCAGGTAGAGCAGATGACGCTCCATAAACTGTGGCTAAAGTCCCAGGTTTGACGACTGGACCTGGGCCATTTGCTCCATGCCCGCATTCTCTCTTCACTCCCTTTCTTGGCTGAATACAACTCAATAAAAGCTACTAGTGGCTCAAACAATAAAATGAAATAAAAAAAACATGTATATTTAAAAGAAAAAAAAGGACAAGTCAGTCAGCGCCTAAAAGTGCTCAGACTGGTTTAGGGTTATGGTTGGCTGGAGTTGATCCTGGTTGGTCCATCACAGGTCTAACATCTGTCTTTTACGTACACACCAACTTCTACAGCTTTTGACTCTTTCTGATCATGTTTATTGTTATTTAACTGTGCGAAAATCTGGTTTTGCCGTCATTTTGACCACAACGTCATGGAAGAACAGTTATACGTCAATGGGACTTTCTTGGCTAAATAAAGGTTTTATGATTATTACTATAACAGAGACACTCGGAAAACAGACAATATTCAAACAGCCGTGCAACTAAGCCCTAATTTAGCATCTCCAATGAATCCAACAGGCATGATTTTGGACTGCAGGAGAAAAGTGGAGTACCTGGAGATGGTTGTAGCAGCCAGGATATGAGAGGGCAGTGCTGTCAGAAACACCATCCCATAGTCTAGGGGTTCAAGTACTAAAGGTAAGTTAAGTATTTTAACTTAGAGTTTCAAAAAAGATCTCCGATCACTAGGAGTTTGTTTTGAAATACTCAAAGGGTGGAAGAAAATATGAGTGTTAACTTATGGAACACGTTTAGTCTCAGGAATAACTTAAGTCGCAGTAAGTGAATAACCATCAAAAAGTAATTTTACTTTTTTTTTTTACAAAAATAAAGATTTTCAGTTGTTCAACAACTAAACACAATTGTAAAATGCCTTATCGTTTTAGAAACTACAATGCCTGCTCAAATGTAAGATACTGAAGAGGGGAAAATGGAATTAATTGGAGGTAGTTCCTGTCCCTGCAGCCTGTTCAAGGTCAAAGACGCAATTAGTAGATTTCTACAGCAAGTCCAAAAGCACACCTGATCAAACACAATAGCCAAAAGCAGGCCTACAAGCATGGATGCTTGTTGAATACAGTAATTGGATGTGACAACCCATGCGAAACTAAACGCAGCGGCTGTAAAAATTGCAATGTATTCAGAAACAAAGTGCTTGGGAGACCTTAATTTAGCTGTCCTTTAAAAATGTCCAACACCGCAGCATGTTTTGCTTCTGAGTAAAAGTAACTGGAGAACAGAGAGTGGTTTAAAGATGTTTTGGCAATTATTTGTTTTTCTTTTAGCAAAGATTCTGGATTTATAGCCATCTTGTAAACAAAACGTGTCGTCAAGCCCAACTCATCCTACGTGAAACTGGTCTGCAGACTCCTAGCAGGGAGCTAATATGACTCCAGGCGTAGCATTTAAAATTAATGGACTGTTTCAACACTTTCTGGCCTTTTGAATGCATTGCCACTTAGCCCAGAAGTATATTTTACTGCTGCTTTGCAAAGCACACGCTCATTGAAAAAGACAACAAAGTCTTAACATCAGCAGTTTGGTATCTGAAAACTTTTTTTTCCCTCTTGCAGATTGTGTGATTTAGATAAAATAAACAAGTGTTCTGATGTTCTCAAGCTCCTCCTCATTTATTTTGCTGTGAAGCGAAATACCACAGTGACAATAAATAAAGGGCAGGGAAATTGAATACATCTGGTAGCTTTCGCCATTATTAACAAGGCTCCTCAACAGAGCTGGAGATTTAAATGAAATCAGATTAATCGCAGTTTAATCACAGTTGCTGTTTGTTTATTTGTGTTTTTTCTTTTTTGGTCGAAATGTTGGTCTATTGGCAAAGCATTAAAAGTAAAGATTGAGATAATTAATCAAGCCCGGGCCAAATGGCTGGAGGTCTTTCTGATGTGCCATATTTGCATTTTTAGTAATTGTAGAAGCATTTTCAACCTAAATACATTTTTCACAGAGGACCAGATTTAATAGTACCACAACATAAAGTCTGAGCTGCTTTGTGCAAGTGAAGAAGAAGAAGAACAGAAAAAACAACAAAAAAATGTTTTAGGTTTGCGTTGAGATGACTTGCCAAAAGGTTGCATGCCTGACAACATAATCGGTCTGTAAAAGTTAAATACATGCAGTCTGTGTTCCCTTATTTACCACAAATCAAATTTCCTGGGATTTCTGACCATCAAATGTCAAGACTTATGTCTAAAAAATGTCAAAACTGGTTATAATTAGCCAAGGCTGGACTAACAGATATTTTGACTGGTCACTTTCCCACAAGTTGGGTTCAGAAACGTCCTACTCCCTAGTCCAGGGAATGTTTGCTGATTTTTGGGACTATTTGCCAATCCTAAAATACTTCAAGTCTGACCCTATCCATGAGGCCAATATGTAAAAGCAGACAACATGGCCACCTGGATCATAGAAGTACTTTATTGCCATCTGTTAGTGGGCTAAATAGTCAGTTCTCTCTCCTGACTCCTGAAACCTACCAAGTTGAAATGTGTAAAATTATAGGGAAACTTGCAAACTAGAGCAATTTTGACCTTTGACTGGTTGTAATCAGATGTCTTCACACCTATCATAAAAGTCTCACTTATAATTATTGTTGTGGGGGGTTTCTGGTCACGTCCCACTGGGAGGTCACCCAGGTTCAATGTTGCTAAGGAGAGGCATGTTTGGGTTTCCCATTTGCTACTTCAGTGACACATTTTTGGATAAGCAGAAGTTGTTAAATGAATGGCTGGATAGAGGGTGTAAAATTGGGATGAATCTCGTTTAATTTCCAATCTCATTCAAAAATTCTTAATTGTTGTAAAAATCCCTTTAAAGCATCATTTGTGATAGAAATGTGTGTTTTGATGACTTGTATGTTATTTTATTGTTGCACAAAACCTATTTAAAGGGCACCAAAAGTCCTCTACGCAAGTACAACTACAGTTAATAGGCCAAATGCAATATACTTTGAGCACAAAGACACCATATGCAATATATGAAAGTCATACCTGAAAGGTGAGATTAATACAAAAAAAAGGAGAAAAAAGTTCTAACTTATTTCCTTCGCTTATCCTATTCTACCTCGCTGAAAGCCGCTATCTCAAGGACGTTCACTAAGACAAGGGCAATTTCTGCTTTACAGACCCATACTGTATATTCAACAATGGATCTACACACTAAATGAGATGGAAGGGAAAGAAATGCTGAAGTCACCTTCTAAAGAAGTGCTGAGCACTGGTGCTTGATATAAAAAGACCCCCAATGACAATTTGCACACATTAGCCACTGCCAGGCTATCAGGCCCATATGAGTGTGTAGTGCCAAGCATTTGGACGAGTATAAAAAGGACATTGGCTCAAAAAGTACCTCGGTGAGCAGATTTTTCTCCAGAATACGTAAGGCCATTGGACAGAAACTCACCCCATTAGCAGATTATATCTATTGATCACGCTCACAGAAATATGAGCGCAAGTGAAATCACATTTTCCTTGTATGACAACGGAGGCCACTGCAGTTATCGAAGTGTTGCCTGAGTGCTGCAATAAATTCTGTACAATTTGCAATTATAATGCAGTATAACCAGAATCCAGTATCTGACTATACATCAACATTAAACTGTATACAGGCAGGTTTTTTTAGGTTTTGTTTTTTTATCAAGTAGGGTAAAAACAGATTTTTATGCCGTTAATCAGATTAATTGAGCTTGAAAAGTATTTTATATGTTTGCTTAGTTTGTTTTACTTCAAGGTTTGCTATAATGTTATGAAGGTTTAGAATGGATTAAACTCTTAAATCTGCTAAAAAAAAACAATTCCTATACGACAACCTTCACAGTTATTACCAACCCTTGTAAAGATGAGATCTTTATCATAATGAAAAATGAAACGTAAAGATGAAAACCAAACTTTTAGTTTCTTAGGAACAATCCTCTATCTCAAACACGCCATGCCCATTCTGGAACATGGTAGTGGCAGCATTATGCTGTGGGGATGGTTTTTATTCACATGGGTAGATGAATTGGTCAGATGTAATAGGACAAAGAATGACAATTGATAAAGAGCAACCCTGAAAGAAAACATTTTTGAGACTGCAAAACCGTGGTGCCCAAAGGTTTTGTCCTATGGAACAAATTTGTCAAGTCAAAAGTACTCATAGGACAAAAATGTATTTACTAAAGTTAAAATTTAACATGGTGATATATAAACTAAGCATGTGATAGTGTAATTAAAAAAATGTCAGATTTTGTATAGTAAATGTGATGTGTTTGATCAAAAACAGGGTCTCCACATTTCCCTTATTAACAGAAAGGCATCTGGTTTGCATATTCCTTTAAGAAAAGAAACATAAAACAAAACTATTTCTATTCTCAACAACAACAGGATATAGGTCACTGTTTCTTTAAAATGTTTGCCACCCAGGGAATTATTAGCAAAGTTAATTAGAAGCAGATTTGGTTGCACTGAAGTCTGCTTTGGAGAAAAAAAAAAGTCCATTAAAGATGTGGTCCTGTTTACTCTTAAGCGAATGAAAACAGGGTGGTTACTAAAAGATGAGTAATTTTTGTTGTACTTAACGTTTTCCACCATAAGAACATTTTTTTCCTATTCACAAAGAAAAAGGTCTCTACCTATATTGATTTGCAAGCAGAGCAAATCGATGCAGCTTTGTTTCGATTGGACACGTTGGACATGCCTTTTCTAGCAGACTGGTGTTCAAACTAACGCCCAAGTCAAATTCTGGACTGGGCATTCCATATGTATCTTTCTATAAATGTATTAGTTGCTTTCTGTTGACAGTTTTGTAACAATACAGAGTGATATCAAATATTAAATATCTGTATCCAACGCAACAATCCATCAGATTCATCTGCATTGATCACTGTCTTGTTTTTTTTTCTATTCAGCTTGAAGTGGGTTGGTGCTGCCAGATATTGAAGCCCTCCTAATGCACTTTAGTGTACACCTTTAAGTAGAGCAGACTGGACAATTTATCTGCAACAAGTATATTGATATTTACACAGTTGCCTGTGGAAATGTCTTAACAATATTCTGCAGCACAAAGCAATATAACAATTCCTCTTTTATGAGACCGAAAACGTATTAGGCTCCAAAAATAACCCAGTAAAGGGAGTCTGAGAAGAAAACAAGCCTTTGTTGAACCGAATGGTTGGTTTCAGTGGAAAAAAAAAGAAGATAAAAAAAGAGAAACCTTTCTGGTCACATTCTGGCTTTAGTTCTGTGGTTGCTGCACAAGGATTGGATTTGATCCGACCTTTTTTCCCCACCAAGCGGAACAAGACTTTTCACCCCGCGGTTGAGGATATTCTTCAGGGAAAATCCCCGTGGGCCGTAATAAGATATATTTGTTGGATCTATTTGAGTGGATACAATCTGCTCAAAGAGGCTGTCACAGGTCACTTGCTGTGGCACGAAGGAGAAAAATGTGTGTCGAGACGTATTGTTCTTCTAGCGTCCAGCCAAAGATGCTGTGAGAAGAAAAAAAATAAAAAGAGAGAGAGAGAGAGAGAAAAGAATATGGTGCTAAGATGTCAGAAATGACTGAGGCCCAGACAGCGTAGCGCTAAAGATTATTTTCACCCAGGTTCAAATCAATCCGATTCTCATGATCTCGTCATAAGTTGTCTGCCAGGGAAAACAAAATAAAACAAGCAAAAATCCGCTAAATATTATCTTTAAAGTATGACAGCAGTGCTTATTTTTCTCAGCAGCCTGAACCAAACCCATTTTCCCTACAAAGCAAAACATATAATTTGAAACTGAGGGACAGTGATTAAAGATCTTTCCACAAACAAAAGTCCAAAGAAGAAGTCAGAAAGTGAACAAGACTGTGCTCATCATGAAGGTAATCATATATTGCTCGGAGCACCACATTGATTGGGAGAGACTTTCGGTCTTTGCGAGTGCATTAGCATGTCGAAATTGAACTGACACCCAGTGTTTTATTAACTGGTCTAAAAATGTTATTAAAAAGAAAATCTGTACTCATAATTAAAACCCAGCAGGGGAGATTTTAATGTTTAAACATTTATTTATTTTTTTTATAGCGGTGGCGATGTTTGAAATATTAAAAACCTCAATTTCTTAAGCTTTTCAGAAGATACCTGAAGGTTTAGAGTTAAAGCTAAATGATATTTGCAACTCTAGTTCCATCTAGCAAAGTTTTTTCCACAGCATAATACTTCCACCTCCATGCTATTTTGCTTGTGGCTCCAAAACAACAAAAAAACAAATCGCAATATCACCCCTTTAAGCTTTTGGATTATTTTATCCAGGACTGCCTTTTTGATGACGACAAATCTCAGTTTACGTCTAACATTTCAAAACATAATATTTAATTTTTTTCCACACTTGCACCTCTGTAGCGCAAAACTTAATTTCCGTTTCATTTTTCCAGAAAGAGGTTGCTAATTTCAGACTGCAATAAGCACAAAAACAACAAACACAAAAACAACGCCTGATGCAATTTGTTTACACTTTTGTTTTCTTCAACACGCCTGGTTAATACATCAGTCCAGAGACGATCTGAGCCCTCTTTAACAAAATGTTCGTTCGGCTCCAATTCCGCTGCCATATTCAATTATTATTATTGTTATTTATTTATTTATTATTTTGCCCTGGCATGGGAGACGGAACTGTTAATTACACTTTTGTTTTCACACAAACAAAATTACTCAACCAAACGTAAGAGGTCTCGATTAACAAAGGGAGGCAGCAATTTTGTTTTGTGCCAAATCTATGACGGCATCTGTTCTATTTTCCCTCTCTCCTCCAGAGCCCCTGTAACAGTTTCACAGTTTTGCCAACATTATCACGGGTTTTCTTGCTCTGTCTCCAAGTTCTACTTTATGCTGCGATAAAACGGTGTGCCGTTACAGGATGGGGACTAATGATTGGCAGGTTCTAAATCAGTGCCCACCGCTTTGCTTTATCAGGTACCCACAGCTTGGTAGAGCAGTCTATAAACTGGACATGAACCTAGTTCCTTTACTCCACACACCATCCGTCGATCCTTCCTGTAAACATTTGCAGATGATGCTCATTTCACACTTTTTGACGTGTTTTTCTTCATCCCATCAAGATGAATTATATTTTGTAGCGGACCATAGTCCCGGAAACGGTGTCCCTCGATGGCCACGGTCTATTCAAGGATAAACACTGCACTGCCACACTGCCAAAATGGCTTAAAGAGCACAACAGCGACATCTCAAATATTCTGGATGCAGTGGATAAAAAATCAATTCATGAAGGCCACACCTGCATCTACCTAGTTCCAGACACCACATAGCACACCTTCATGGGTCTAGCAGAGTTAATCAAGATTAGAATTTTACGTAGACCTTTTTTAAAATTAAATATTAAGGAACAATATCCTTAGGTTTTGTTTGAGAGTGAAAATGTGATGCTTCTGTGATTTTAAGGTCTTAAAAGCACCCGAGCTTCAGTTGAATCAAAGCCTTCCTTGTGTGACGAATGTTGAACCTGATTTCAAGGTTTGATCAAACAAATCAAGAATTTAAATTACCTAAAAACTCCAGAAACTATGTACATTTTATTGCACAGCTGAGGTCACTGTTTACAATCAAACCTGATTTCAGAAAAACATTAATAGATAACGAATAACTGCTTGCCAGTTTACAAATGAGTCAGAGGTCCTGGAGGTCAAAGTAATTATGATGGAGGATTCGTGTTTGCTTTTAAAACTCGTAAACTGTTGACTTTAACCAAGGATGGATGGTTTTACAAAGGCCTTAGAAATACAGAACAGAAGTACACTTTATTGTCCCATAGTGTGGAAATTTTGATGCAACAGAAGCAGCCTTGTATCTAATAACTCAAAAACATGGTTTGGTCTTCCAGTTGATTTTGTGTGCAGCCTGATGGAGCTTTTGATTCCTTTTTTTAAGTTTCTCTGCAGAAAGCTCAGCCTAAGGAGGACCATATGCTGGTCTATTCTAGTCCTGGAAAGAAGTGAACAATCTTGTTCACTGTAAAATGATCCACATGAAATTGGTTCAAATGACCTTTGAGCTTTCGCAAAGTTATGGGTAATAACGTTTGCTTCTCTAAGGTCTTTGTTGCTCTTCCTCCTTGGCGTCATGTTGTGTTAACACACATCTGCGTGCTCCAGATAAAAATCTACAGTTCTACTGAAGTAACAAGGTTTATTTCGTTTCACTTTGTCATTATTCTTCTTTAAGACATTCAGCAAATCAGTCCAGATGTTTTGGCCAAAGACTACTTCTTGTAATGCAAGTTGTGCAGACAAAACCCATGTTCTCTGAAAAAAGAGAAAAAGAAAACAGCAGTAAAAGCTTAGCTGGGCTGGAGGAAAATATGCTTCAGTTTAGCTTATTAGGTGAATCTACAGGTACAGAGCTTGATAATGAATATTACCATGAATGCCCCACTGTTGACTCAAACTGCTAATTTCATTTCACTGTAATAGAGGTTTTAGGGGAACATTCCCTGTCTGGCACAAAGTGGCATTAAGTTTTCCAGGCTTGGGCCCTCTAAAAGGTTGTTCAGTAATTCGCTGAACAAATACAATCTCTTTATGAAACCTGTTAAAAAACCTAAAGGCAGGCAGGCAGCCAGCGGCCATCGACTACACACTAAGATGTTATGTTGCTGCGTTGCCGTAAGAGGCAGAGAAAGAAGAAGCCGTGAAACACTATCTGGACTGTTCTTCAAAACTGAAGTGATGATGAATGTTGGAGTAAAACAGGAGGAGGAAAATGAAGGTACAAACTCTCTCTCCTTACCAAAAGGTTCCTAACCGTCTGTCTGAGTGAAAAATGGCATCTTCTCCTGCCTTTGCCCCACACTGATTGTTTCTTCCATAAATCCCCTTTGAGACTGTGTAATTAATTGAATGCTGCTTATTTGTCATTAAAAATCCCTCAGCTAATGCCTGAGATTATGAGAGAACCATCGTAAAATCAATCTTATTAATCACAAGGCGCTTTTCCTGGAGAAAACCCTTCACAGGTGAACAATCTGAGCTTTTCTTATACCAAATGACATTGCCCAACTAGTTTGGAAAACTCTTTATTTGACTTTGGGCCTTGAAATGTGTAGAAAAACAAGCAGTTCTCATCATTTACGCCAATGGCTATAAAGCAGAGCTTTTTATTCTACATTTCTACAAAGTGAGCTGCACTGAGTTTGAGGTGCAGCAGGTTTTTTATTGGATAATAGTGATGCAGTCATAAAACATCTCATCCTTCAAAGATCTCAGAATAGACAGACTGACCAGATTTAGCATTTATTGATTCAAAACTTCTAGTTTTGAATGTAGCGCTCCCCCCCCCAAAAAAAAACAAAAAAAAAAACCCACTGACATGACCCTTCCGAGTCATCATCCGACCCGCCATCATCCACAGACATTTATCACAACCATCGCTGATAGGGCAAGATTGGATCAGCCAAGCGGAGGGCATGCAACAGAGATATACGCCACTTCTGGCAAGGCACTCCAACTCTCCACAGGCCCGGTGTCATTCATAAACATGACAGATTAGCTGTGATATTCCTCCATTTACAACGCAAGTGAAGGGAGTGGGAGGAAGAGAATGAAAGCAGAGAGGGAGTGTTAGTGTCGGATGCCCCTTTGGGGTGGTGCCAGAATGGATGGGTAAAGAGGGAGATGAATAGAAGAGATGAAGCAGAAAGGGCGGAGATGGGGTAGAGGGTGTGTTTTCTCTACAGGCCTGGCTGGACAAGAAGCACAGCAGGCGGGAAGCCAGACACAAAACTCTATTTACACTCTGAAGACCCCTGATGCCCCTCCCTCCCTTCACGCTTTTTGCTTTACAGACCACACATCATCTCAACCAGATTTACGGTTTTGTGTAAAGATCATCCAGGGGCAAAGGTAGACAATGTTTTCTTATAAGATCCTCCTGTTTTAAATTTACATGCTACGTCTACTTGATGTTTCAAAACTTCTGTCTAAAAATTCTTTTGAGGATGTCTGACCAATTCTTAGTGAAATACGTAAAATCTTTGGCCAATACTGCCAAAGCCTCCACAACAACAGGAACACACAATCGTGATGAACACTGATTTGTGAAATCAATTGTGATTCGGGCCACATGTTCCGCAATTTTCTTCTTTCTGTTCCATTTCACCACTTATTGAAAATCTGTTTGTCAGGGGGGAAAATGACTTGCATGAAAAATCTGCAAGTGTGGCGTCCAGCTATTGCATTAGAGAAATTCTTTCTGATTGTAATATTACACACACAGACAAAGCGACGTTCATTTTTATAGTTCTAAAAGGTGTAATACGTGATTATGACTGCCCTCTTCAGTGATGAGCATTATCAGCTTGAAACTATGTAAATCTTTATCAGGTAAAAAAAAATAAATAAATAATGATAATAATAATAAATGGTTGACCACTAGGGGACGCTAACAACAGGCTCATAGAAAATTTCTAAGCCCAGTTGACAGAAGGTTGAAGCTTGAGGCAAGAACGCCACCAGGCGTGAGCAGCGCCTGGACGGACTTGCTAAGGACGGCATGGACCCCTTACATTACTGACTGTAGGTCCAGTTATTTTAATTAGAAATCTATGATAAGATGCATCTACAGGGTGTTTGTCAACACAATACAAAAAAGCAGTGAAATACTTTGCGCATCGTCTTCATCAACACCATGAATTAAGCATAATACTTGTATTTTTCCTATATCATTTCCACAACAACCTTTAACTCTGGATTAAATCTTAAAAAGAGAGTATTGGAAAATAGCCACTCCTATCTCTTTGAGGTAAATAATGTAAGACATATACGGTATTTGATTGTCTGGTTTAAAGTTTATTGCCTCAGGCTGGTGAGATAGGTTTGAAAATGTGTACGTGTCAACATTTGTCATGAACTGAAACCGAACTAGGAGAATTACATTTCTTGAACTACTGTTAAAAGAAGCTGGTCTGCAAAACTGAAGCAGAAAGGAACGCTTGAGAAGAGCACAAATCTCAAACCGTTATCTGTTGAAAATGAAACACTACAAATACACTGAATAAGAGCGAGGAATATTTTAGCACTGAACTTTGAGGTGCAATATTGGAGGATCTCTAGGTTAAAAAGTGTTAAAATAAGTTTAAAACAGGGTGATGTCATCAGCTTTAGGTGAAAATATACATGACCAACCAAATATTGATTACTATAAACAACTTAAAAAGGCATACATGGTTAAAGTCAAAGCCTGAAAGAATATGTTTCGAAAGTTAAACAATTAAAAAAAACTAGAGGATTGAAACATGTATTCAAATAATTATTAATTTGCTTCGTTTTAGTTGCAACAAAGCAAGAGCTAATATATATCTCTACATCACATTGCGGACTGTAAAATGTCATTTCCTATTAAAATGCAAAAGCAAAGTATGGCAGTATTTATGCCTCTGATGTCTGTATTACTTCATGAAATGTCATCTAATCAGCTTTTAAAATGTCTCCACATAAATGCCTTTGAACTTTAATCACTTGCAGGACTTGCTTGAGAGCACCAGATATCCTTTGCGATTCATGACTTGGGATTGCTCCATTTGAACATAGGATAGCATTAGACTGAGACGAATAATCTAAGAGATGTGTGACATACATGTCTGTGGGAACCGACTTTATAGGGGCTGACTTCCCTCTGAGAAAGGGAGAACATAGCACTAGGAATTTCAATAATTCATCTAACTAAAAGCTTGCTACAGAACAAGCAAAAGTATAGAGATTATTCAAGCTTGCAAACATCCTGCAGAGAGGACCTATTGGCTTTCAAAGAGCCCTAATGGAAAATGGGGTTATGTCAGGCTTTTCAATGTTAGCCTGCAGACATTCTCTTGCAAAAGTGACTTTGGGAGATGATGGGTATCTCAACATGCTGCGGCTGATGTGGTTGTAGTACAGAGATGGCTGCAGCGCCCCATGTTTTGAGATTTTCCAGGTGATGTAACATACAACAATATGTAACAATGTGTTTTTCTTTCTCTTCAATTAATCAACGCTCAGTAAAATAATGCAACAGATCTAATCGTAACCCCCCACCTTCCAACAAAGTTATCGGGTTCCAATTAGCAAGCACCCTTACATAGCTTGAGAAGTTTCTCAAGATCATTAGATGCATTAAGGATGACCCTGCAGTATCCAGTTAATCTAGTAGAAAATTACTTTGGAGCGGCACTAAGATCAAAGCTGCTAATATTAGCAACCCCTTGACTACCTGGCTCCGACTTACACACACTCCTTATTTTATGACCTTGTGTTTCCTCTGGGCAATGAAATATTTTTCTAGGAAAATTGATCGACTTTAGCCAGAAAATAATTGCTGCAAGAAGCTGCATCTAGGCCGGGTAACTTTCGAGTTTCAGTGAACTGGTTAATTTAGCACTGCCTGATAAAGACTTCTCTTTACAAAATTAGAGAGCAAACTATAAATTTTAACAAGTTCTAAAAACAGCAGTATAAAATCTTATTACTATTACAGCAATATTTAAATACTTTAAACACTTAGCTGATGTTGACATTCTACCACAAAAAGCTAAGATGATTAACATGTATAATAAACACTAAATTAGCAGCTCTACATGAACTGCACTCAATTCCCAATGGTGTAGAAGCCATTTTGAGTTAGCTATATGTTGGGCCCAAATAAGACCTATAGGTGTCACTAAGACACAGCTTATGGTTCTTTCATAATTAAACCACAAGGCTTATTTGTCAAAGTTAGACATAGACATAGCTACATGTACATTTACCTCTTTAATAATTTTAGACCATCATGCATAATTCTACAAGCCTAAATGGTAACATATTGTTAGCAGATGAGACCAAACCAAAAAAATGAATGCAGCTGAAATCTAAACTTCCTGCTTTTTGACAAGCTTGCGTTAACACTGCAGTACAGCCATGTGCTATAGGAAATAAGAAAAGTAGTCATCGACAACTTATATGAATGGTTTGTTAAAAGTAAGACCTGGGTTTTGGGTTTGTTTTTCAACAATGGTGTTGCTAAGGACGCTGCTTTAATATTGCCATGGAAAGGCAACCACAATAGTAGCTCCTCAGGCAGCGACTCATATTAAGGTGTTTGTCGTTTTTCCACAAAACCTTTTCAAAAGAATTGGGAAAGCATCATAAATTGTCACCAAATATGTCCATAGCCTCTATCCTTATTGTATTGCCTTATCCTTATCTTCCTGTCTTATGGGTTAGCAGAGTTTAACATGCACTATGTAAGCTGGATAGTTTTCTGTTTATTAGTTTTATTGGCGATCAGGGTTGATGAGGACGCCTGTCTAAGCATGTCAGGAAATGGACAAGGGCACCTCTTGACCATATGTGTGGGAGTGACAGCTGGACATGATTTCCATTTAATTGGCCCATAAACCTTCAAGTGGATTTTGTGAACATGTCTGAATGCTGACATTAGCTCTTGTCCGTATATTTGCCAACAATACAATGCATTTTATGACCATTGTTGAACAAAGATTCAGAAGTGTGTTGTGGATATGATTACAGGCCACACATTGTAATGAAGTAGTATCAGATTTTAATGTATATAGTTTTAAACAATCTAATTTAAGAAGAGGCCGGAAAAATATTTACACCATGGAATCCCTCAGGTCTTTTCTACAGCTAAGTCAGGGCGGCCAATCTATCGGCATCATGCATAAGAGAACTAATACCTCATTTGTCAGAATCAATATTTATTATTTTTGGATGCCTTTCACTTTTATTAAAGTGAGCAGAGAGACACGACAGAAGAAGCACTATCTATCACGGTCAGAGCGAAGTTAAAATGCCCAACAGGCTCCGGCAGATGTTTTCTCACGCGCTATGCAAACTCTTAACACTAACATCCATCTTGCTGGCAGTAGTTGCGTTTTAAATCATCTTGCATACTATTTAGATACTGATTTACTTTTGTGATTAAATGCAAAGGCTTGGCATTGGCAGTGGATGCATTTTTTTTGTTCTTTAAAGAAAAGATCAATTTATATGAGGACAGTTAGCTTAATCTTTGAAATTGCTTTATATTTTATGAAACATTTAATGGACGTGACGATAATAGACTGTCTTCCAGTGAGACATTCTCCCTCAGTCACTAATATCTCAGCATGCAAAGGTGCAGAGACTCTTTAAGAAAATCTCATTTACATGCAAAGAATTAAAGCAACAGTACTCCACTTCATCCTCATTATTTAGTTCAAGACTATGCTGAATAACTGGCTTAAAACATATTTGAGAAAGTTACAGAATAAAAAAGTAAATCAGCAATATATGTATCTTTTTTTTCATAAAGAAATCTTCTGACAAAATTGAATGTTCCACACGGCAGCTCAGGTCTTGCCATTTTCCGATTTTCTGCCTCTAAACCAGAGAATTGTACAGCAGCTGCTGGCTAACTTCTCTCTTTTTTTCAAGCCACTGATCACGAACACAGCAATTTAACAATGGTCACTCGCTTCTTTCCGAGTGCTACATTTGCTCCGACAGTCGGAGACAGCTGACACAGCATTTATCTTCCTAAGCTGTTTAAGGACGTGAACAAGCTTTTCTTCGTTTTGCACCCTGTGCTAGAGGTCCCTGGGCTCCAAAGAGACAAATGAAGTGTTTTTATTATTACTGTTAATAAGAAACTGGAACTGTAAAATTATATCCAACAACCAGTAAAAGTGCTTTGGAGTTTGCAGACATTGCAATGCCGTTTACCATCTACCAAGTGCATGGTTTTTTTTTCAAAGTCGTTTGTGATAAACTATTTTTTCAATAGAATTTGATAATTAAATGCACTTCTTAAACTGATGATGAAAAAATTTGCAAAAGCTGGACTTTTGATATGATGGAGAATACAGACAAAAGCTACCACACCACCAAGAAGGTAAAATGTCAGAAATGTCTCTAAAACAATAGTTGCTGCCTATAAGTCACAGATGGGTTACAAACCCACTTCCTAACCCAATCAGAAGTCCTCTTTTCTTCATGAAAAGACTATTCTCCAGAAAGACCACAATCTTTCCAAGAGAGAGAACATAGCAGCAAAATTTAAAGCTACATCTCAGGTTCTATAGTTCTGGGTTAGCATGTGAAATATTTATGTTCTCAGCAGTATAATTGGAAAAACAATGAACTAGTGGGAGCTGCTTGAAGCAGTTGCCCAGAGAATGACTATTCTTTCTAAAATAGTATAGTGGCAAAACCTAAGTTTGCTAAGTTGCTTCTTAATGAACTGAAGAGACCAAGAAACTAATGTGACTATCTGTCCAATGCCAAAACTCTGGCCCAATTGCATAATGAAATCAGTTTCACAAAACTGTCTCTAAAAGGAACAACAAGGCTTCTGGAACAATGTCCTTTGTAGGACTATGTCACTTTTGACCGGCGGAGGCGCTGCGTTGATGAAAGAAGTGAGGCAACGTGATGTCTTTTAAGGTGGGTTTTATTTCATCCTCATGGTGAACACCAACACCTTCTCTTCTCAGTGAACCAAACAGCTTACATTTGTACCTGAGGCAAGTTACAACACTTACCCCCGGTAAGGGGTGATCAAAAACAAGACAAACAAGAAACAAACTCTATTTACATAACCCAAAAAAAACAATAAATGATCCAACCAATATTTACATGCATGCAAATGATTAAAACTAAACTTATCTAAGGTCAATCAAAAAGTAACTGCAACTAAATATAAATCCTAAGAGTATTGCCCCTCTCAGTGGAAGATGGTATGCTCCAAGAGCATTTGTCTCCCTCTCAGCTCCACCTGACTGAGACACACCCAGAAAGGCAAGCACTCAAACAATCAATCAATCAACTCAAATTAAACCAATCAGAAACAAACTGACATTTTCCCCACATTCTCTGAACAGGAAAGATGGCCAGTCTCCCTACCCAAAAGAATATTTACTCAATGTCACAATGTAACTGAAATAAAGAACACAAAACACATTTAAACACTAAATAAATAACATGTCAATGATCAATATGGGATGGAACCCCTGGTCTCCATCACAGACTAACTTTGATAAGACGACTCAGCATAAAGCCACAAAACCTCTCTCATAAACTCTTAAGGACAGTGATGATGAGGTGATAATTTAAATTTGTTGCCCTGGCCATCTTGAGTCAACCATGAAACTTTCTGTCCACCAAAGAGTTTATATGAGGCCATCTGCCTAGCAGTGAGGCTTGGCTAAAACTGGGATCAATATCACAATGATCCCAAACGCAGCACACAAAGTCCTGATTAAATAACGTAGTGGAATTTCAAGAGAGGTGAAAAGTCTGCAAATGATTTAACGGGTGGCAAGTGTGGGCCAAAATCCTGACCGTCATACAAAAAATTACTATTTTATGTTTTCCCTGCTATAAGCGTTACCAAAGTTGGACCTTGGAGTTCACTTTTAGGTCTTTGCACAGTTCATCACTCCCAACGCCTCTCTTGCCGACTTCCAGACATAGACTTAAAGAGGAGCAGCAAAAGCAAGTAAGGTGAACTAGCAGCGGTTAGGTCATACTGATGGTGTCACCCAGGAGATGTTACTGTAAAATATCCTCCCTTCTACCTGGATATTGAAACGCTAGCATGTCATGACAGTCATTAAATACAATAACAGCGTTTTCATTAAGAGGTTTCTTCACAGTTATTGAAAGACTGACTGCTACTGGAGACCTTTTCTCCATCCACAGTGACTCTCTGAACATACTTAAGTGGTATGAGTTGCATTTAATTTCCATTTAGGATAAAAATAAGTACTTTTTAATTCAATTGTATTCCTTTTGTGATTAATAAATATTGGCAGTGTGAAATCTGTGTTTTTGAGCACTTAAGAGTTTCAAAAACTGTTAAAAATGAGGCCGCTGTTTTGATAAGAAAACCCTTCAATGGGACAAGGATGTGCTTTCTTTTTACAGTACTGGTATGGCAATCAACAGTTCAGACCTTAGTTACGAATGAATTAATGTACTTTAGCTGAGTGCAAGAATGTTCTCCCCCCCTAGAATGGCAACAGGAAGTGGAGTGCATATATTGTATCTAAATAATCACTGATCACGTAGCAGCTTTTTCACAGAGGAGAGGAAGCATTCGTCGTAACTACAGAGCTCTGACCGCGCCTTCGCACCATTCCATACAAATGGAAATGATGCTTTCTGTTCTCCCGTCACAGGAGAGCGGCTTCCCATTTTCCGCTTCCACTGTCAAGTTGTGCACAGCTGCATAAGTTCTGCTGGCTTGTGTGCGGGGCAACAGGAAATGGCTGTTGACAGCATAATGGGACTATGAAGATGCAGTATAAATCCTTAATCATGCCTGAATCATGAACCGCGGCACTCAAATACACACATCATTCTGCTGGAGCTATTAGCAGAGAGGACGGAACCCAGAAAAGTGTTGCGACTACATCTTCGAAAGTTTGTTTCTTCCCAGATAGTTAATAGATTTCCAGCTGCGCTAATACTGTATGCTGATGCTATTGTTAGAAGCTCTGCAGGCGTACTCGTGTATATGCAAATACAGCGTCTTCCACTTCCAAACGACATCAGACAAAACATAACTCCGATTGTATTGCAGCAGTGACTCCTGTAACGTGCCGTATCTTCGCCTTCAACCCTTTTTTATGCCATGTGGAATTACCCAGCAAATCTAGACGAGTTACATTTAAAGACTCCAGTCATATGGGAGTCTGTTCATCTCACAGTTAATCAAAACCGAGTGCTGAATGAACGGAGGGGGGGAGGGAAAAAAAAGTGAAATAAGCCAACCTGTATCTCATAGCGTGGCCTGGCAGATTTGACTCAGAACATCATTACGTTTCAGGGTTCGCCTTTCATGCAAATCACCTCTCCAAGCCTGGAAGTTCATTACTAATGGCAGTTCCCATCAAGTTGGAGAGCCATCCGAATACTAATATCCCCCCTGCGCTTCGGATTTTGTCACCTCCAGTCCCCCATCTCCTCATAACGTGCAACAAATGTGGTTTTCTTTCATAGAATTAGGCGCCTACCGCCCCCTGTGGCGAGCTACCCACAGCAGATGCTTTGCAGTTGTTTCCACAGACCATTGGAGCCTAAATGAACTAAGAGAGCAGTCACTTTATATGTATTAGACTGGGTGTAATAGCACTTATCTTCATTTGCTTGACTTGTTTATTTCTTCAATCCCGCAACACACACTCCCCCCACCCCCAAGAAGCTTAATCTTCCTTTATGAAAACAGCCAAAATTGGAAATAACATTGAAGACTGCATTATAACATACAAGTGTTGCTCTATTCAACACAGCGTGATGAGTATTTTTGGACAGAGTAAGCTTTTTGGCATTCTAAAATATGGATAAACCATTCTTGAGTTATTTCTGGAATCTCTATGCATACAGTATGAATAGTGCGCCGTCACTTGGCTGTGTTACTTCACTCCCAGCTTTTACCGTGGCTAGAGCTTAAGGCCACCGCATTTGTCAGGACAGCATCAGGGGTTTTATTGTACACGTTTCTATGCACAGACACACAAGAAAATTATTTTTCTAGACTTCCTGCAAGTTTTTATTTTACAAAAACTAAAACACACAATAGAAAAAGATGTTTTCAGCCAAAACTCTGCTTTTCTTTGTTTAGAAAATTAAGTTGCCAGAGTTGTTTCATCCAACTCTTGCAACGCCAGAGTATGTGTTGTAGAAAACTAACGCTGCACATCAGCATTAAAACACTATTGCCATGGCGACATATGGCGGTGACAGCAACACGGTGTGGCAAGGCTTTCGTTCCGCAGAGACAAGGAAGCCGGTCAGAGTTGGTTGGATGATGCGGAGCATTGCAGGAAAGAAACCTGGAAATAACAGGAGACTGGCGTGCAGGTTCCCATTTTCTTTGTTTAGATCAAAACATATAAAAAAAATCTGCAAATGGTCCAGTGAAGGTCCAGACATGACTCTTATTTAAAATCTGTAGACAGACTTGAAAATTGCTTTTCTCAGATGTTCTCCCTTCATTCGGACTAAGCTTGAGCTTTTTCGAAGAATGAGCTGAAATGTCAGTCTTCAGATGTGCAAAGCTGGTGGAGAGATACCTCAAAACACATTCAGCTGTAATTGCAGTGAAAGCCGGTTCTATGCAGCACTATCTAAGGTGGGACAACCACAAATGGATTATTCTACACCAATTTTCTTTCAAGTGTAAAGCTCCTGTTAAGGTGGGTTGTTATGCACTTCAGCCTCCAGTTCCCCCACTAATGTTAGTTTGTCCAAAATTAACAAAATCTTATTCCATTTCCGTTAATTTCCTGTAGATGTAGCCACTGTGATGGCATTGCTACAAATCTCTGCTGCATTAAGCTGTGATTTTATGTACTAGCTGATTTTTTATATATATTTATATTTTAACAATGCATCACATCAGTGCTGACACTTTGTTCAATCTAGATTTCTGCAAGCAATTAAAATTAGAACACATTTATTTAAAAAAAATGATTATTACCTGAATCATTCACAAGGATGAGACGGTGTATATGTGGGAGGTAATATGATAGCGCACAGTTTTGTATTTGAACAAAAGCAGAAGGGAGGAGGAGGAGAAAAAAAAAGCTTGCTCCTGTTTTTCTTTTTTTCTTTTTTTTGGTTGCCGATAGGCCTCTACTCACCCTCAATACATTGATGGAAAAGGAGAGAGAGCAGAAGAGCAAAATGGAAATAGTAATAAACATGCTAATGCTAGGCCGTGAAGCCGGGAAGAGCAGCTTCAATCCGTCCCTCAGCTATCTGCTGCTGCTGTGTGTGTGTGTGTGTGTGTGTGTGTGTGTGTGTGTGTGTGTGTGTATGTGTGTGTGTGTGTGTGTGTGTGTGTGTGTGAAGGGGAAATACAGAGATAGAGACAGAGTGAGAGTGAAAAGAAAAAAGAATTTGCAAGGTGTTGTATGTGAGCACACCTGCACACAGTGTGCACTCCCTGAGAAAACAGCAGAGAGCCGCATGTGAATGTGCCCACCTTTCTCTTTCAATCGGCCCCTGGAGACGGTGCAAAGGGCTCTTTTGGTGGCTCATTGGTGAGATAAGAAGGGAGGGGGGGGAGGTGGTGTTCATGGTGGTGGTGGGGTTTCAGAGTCGCAGAGCCAAGTTTTTATTTTTATTTTTTTATAGGTTAGAAGCACCTCTTTCAATAGAAACTCATTTTCCATGTTTTGTAATTGCAGAGCTTAATGGAGCACACCTCATTCAAACAGCCCAACACCCTTTTTATTATTACTCCAAAGCTATTTTCTCCATTCACAACCCAAACAAGTTATGTTTTAGAGAGATATTATGCTGTCTTTTGAGCTCAGGGCAAGCACAAATTTGCCTTTGAAAGGATTGTTATGTTTAATCAAGATTAAATTTTACCCAGAGCCAATTACAAAGGAAGACACCGTCATCCGGCTTATTTTCCCATCTAACTCTTGCCCTGACCTTTCCTGTCCAGATTTCTAAAGCATGCATTTTAACAGCTAGTGATCACTGCAAGATACAGCCTGAATCAACCTGCCACTATGACGCCACTACGAACAATAAACAGCGCGCCTGTTAATCGGATAAGAATAGCATGCTTTTC
Organism: Micropoecilia bifurca; assembly: GCA_903067075.1. Lineage (NCBI taxonomy): Eukaryota > Metazoa > Chordata > Actinopteri > Cyprinodontiformes > Poeciliidae > Micropoecilia > Micropoecilia bifurca. The sequence continues at coordinate 23,486 of CAEGAF010170395.1, forward strand.
TTTCTTTTTTTTTCTTCCCATAGACGATCAAATGAATATCAAAGCTGAAACACGGAGATGAAAAATGACTGATTTGAAAATCATTGCTGAGCTTTTGTCATTAAACCTCCGCAGGCTAGAGAAAAGGATGGCTATTTGCATAATTTAACTGGCATCTTAATTATTGTGTCAGGAATCGGTATGCAAATGTCTTAAGTCACTTAGAAACAAAAACTTACTCGGCTACACGGCTAATGGACTAAATCTTATCAAGTTAGGATACACAGCGTCGAGAGGAACCAGGGTTTATTTGCACACAACAATGACAGCAAAGACCAAATAAACAGATAAATGTAACCTTACCTGTTACAAGTAGAGACGTGCATGTAATAGGTGTATGCGTGTTGGACTGCTTTTTTTAAAATTTATTTTATTTCTTCCTTTGGGAGTTTTGAGGGGCTGATGACTAAAGACCTACCACGTAAAACAGTCAGCCTGGTGGTGGCGCTCGTCTCTCCAACACTGTTGGAGGCGACGCATTCGTATATGGCTTCGTCTCGGGGCGTGCGCAACGGCTGAATTCTTAGCACGGAGCCAGAGCCATCGCTGAACTCTATCACCTGCAGGTGCGAGAAACAGGATATGTTAAAGGAGATTTTTTGTTCACAATGAGTGAGGGACCTTCCACAAAAAATAATATTAACAACAACTGAAAAATAAAGTTAACGACAGTTCAACAACAATGATGGAGACTGGCGAAATGTGCTTCCTATGACAGAAACAGCCGTTTGCCTACCTTAATGTAAAGACCTTTTTTGTTGTTATTGTATATTTGTGGATGCTTAATGAACAAGTAAGGATATCTGCGCATGAATAAGATTTTTTGTTGTGTCCAGGTTAGGCACGGGCCGGGAGGAGAGTCTCACGGTGTGATATTTTATAAAACTAACACAAAAATAGTAGGCAATACTGCTTTTAATAATCTATTATATTTTTGTAACAATAATTCCTAGTAATACAGTCATGGCCAAAAGGTTTGAGAATTATTTAAATGTAAATTTTTACAAAGTCTACTGCTTCAGTTTTTTATAATGGCAATTTGCATACACTCCAGAAAGTTTTAAAGAATGATCAGCTTAACAGCAATTAATTGCAAAGTCAATATTTGCCTAGAAAATGAACTTTATTCCCCAAAACACATTTCAACTTCATTGCAGCCCTGCCTTAAAAGGACCAACTAACATTGTTTCAGTGATTGCTCCATTAACACAGGCGTGGGTGTTGATGACGACAGGGCTGGAGCTCAATCTGTCATGATTAAGTAAGAATGACACCACTGGACACTTCTAAAAGAGGCTGGTGCTTGGCATCATTGTTTCTCTTCTGTGAACCAAGGTAATCTCTAAAGAAACACGTGCAGTCATTATTGCACTGCACAAAAATGGCCTAACAGGGAAGTGTATCGCAGCTAGAAAGATTGCTCCTCAGTCAACAATCTATTGCATCATCAAGAACTTCAAGGAGAGAAGTTCCATTGTTGCCAAAAAAGGCTCCAGGGTGCCCAAGAAAGACCAGCAAGCGCCAGGACCGTCTCTTAAAAGTGGGATCGGGCTACCAGCTGTGCAGAGCTTGCTCAGGAATGGCAGCAGGCAGGTGTGAATGCATCTGCACGCACTGTGAGGCGGAGACTCTTGGAGCAAGGCCTGGTCTCAAGAAGGGCAGCAATAGAAGCCACTTCTCTCCAAGAAAAACATCATGGACAGACTGATATTCTGCAAAAGGTACAGGGAGTGGACTGCTGAGGACTGGAGTAAAGTCATTTTCTCTGATGAATCCCTTTTCCGATTGTTTGGGACATCTGGAGAACAGCTTGTTCGGAGAAGACGAGGTAAGCGCTACCACCAGTCTTGTCTCATGCCAACTGTAAAGCATCTTGAAACCATTCATGTGAGGGGTTGCTTCTCAGTCAAAGGAGTCTGCTCTCTCACAGTCTTGCCTAAAAACACAGCCATGAATAAAGAATGGTACCAGTATGTCCTCCGAGAGCAACTTTTCCCAACCGTCCAAGAGCAGTTTGGTGATGAACAATGCCTTTTCCAGCATGATGGAGCACCTTGCCATAAAGCAAAGGTGATAACTAACTGGCTCAGGGAACAAAACANATCCCATTGAAAACTTGTGGTCAATCATCAAGAGACGGGTGGACAAACAAAAACCTAGGAATTCTGACAAAATGCAAGAATTGATTGTGCAAGAATGGACTGCTATTAGTCAGGATTTGTTCCAGAAGTTGATTGAGAGCATGCCAGGGAGAAATGCAGAGGTCCTGAAGAAGAGGGGTCAACACTGCAAATATTGACTTCCTGCATTAACTCATTCTGTCACTAAAAGCTTCTGCTACTCATAATGATTGCAATTGTATTTCTGTATGTGAAATGCAATTGCAATTGCATTTGCATTGCATTTCACAATGCAGTTACATTGTGAAATGCAATTGCATTTCACATACAGAAATACAATTGCAATTGCAAACATTTGCAATTGCAAATGCAATTGCATTTCACATGAAAACCAGAGGGCAGCAGATCATGTGAAAATATATGCATCATTCTCAAAACTTTTGGCCATGACTGTACATCATTACATTTATTATAATATTATCCATACAATTTATTTCTTGTTTGATTTCTATGAATAAAAAGTATTCCATAGGCGACTTACAAGTGGTTTTCAAGTACATATTGCACTAATATTGTGACTTTGCTGTTTCTGCTCCTCATATCCTAACAAGTATAACAAGCTGGTTTAGCTTAGTAAATATGTTGCCTGTGGCTTGCAACTATCGTCTTAAATCAGTATTAATTAACAAGTACGACACATTTTTTTCAAAAATGTTAATTCTGTTTTTCATATAGGTAAGGTAAATGCCTTGTAGTTTTCACTAAGCTCACTTGTAACATCATTAGTTAGCTAGTTTGTGGCAGTAGCTAGTCATGTAAAATGTATTATGGTGCCATATTTTTTTGAAGTAATTGTTTTTCCTGAGAAACCGTTAGTTAATTTAATGCCAGCTTTGTCTTCTTGTCTGCTACTAATTATTGTATTTAGTTGACAGAATGCATTTTGCAGTTTTCAAGAAAAAAATGTCAAGTCCCAACCAAGTTTTTCACTGAAATGTGTGTTCAGAAGTACCGTATTTTTCCGCACTATACGGCGCACCGGATTATAAGGCGCACCTTCAATGAATGGCCTATTTTAAAACTTTTTTCATAGAATAGACGCCACAGTTATGTTGCCACCCGTCCGGTATTGAACGGGACATGATTTGTTCCGTTCACTACAAATATGGATGTCTAATAATAAAAAATTGGTCCCCCAAGTACTATCTATAGCAGTCTGCACTAGTCATTGTTTCACTCACGGTTTTGGTGTTGCGAAATTGTGCCCAACTGCTTTCTGGTTAGCACAGACC